>VMDO01013920.1:0-56494 GCA_007922755.1 Pedetes capensis | reverse complement strand
CCGCCCCTCCTGGCCTCTGCAGTCACACAGCAGGTCCACCTGCCCTGGGGACTTGGGCCTCCTTGCCTGGGAACTCCGCCCCTCCTGGCCTCTGCAGTCACACAGCAGGTCCACCTGCCCCTGGGGACTTGGGCCTCCTTGCCTGGGGCCTCCGCCCCTCCTGGCCTCTGCAGTCACACAGCAGGTCCACCTGCCCTGGGGACTTGGGCCCCCTTGCTTCCTGCCCGTGGCTCCCGTCTTCTTGTGGGAGGTGGGGTGACTTCCAGCATGGGTGCAGAACGTCAGGGCTGGAGGTTGGCCTGCCCCGGTCAGGACCCCTTCCTGGGTCGTAGAGGGTGCTGGGGTCCCGAGGCCCGGCTTGCTCAGATGTGACCATTGAGGACCAGGTGGTCACAGGTTTCCAGCTGAGAGCAGAGCCCCTGTCAGGTGCTCAACAAATGGTGACAACCGAAGGGGCCACCCGCAGCCAGGGGAAGGTGGGCCGGCCCGGGGGACGATGAGGTCAGGTCTATTTGGATCAGACCCTCATCAAACCATACCCAAGGTGCGCCGTCCACCAGTGCCCAGGTGCCACTGTGGCAGGGTCACCCGACAACCACTGTGTCATCCAAGCTGGGGCTCGGCACCTGTGCAGGACCAGGGAACTAAGTGTGACGCTGGGAAAGGAAGAGCCACTGCCCCTTGGCGCTGTGGGACGTCCACATGGAGAGGGAGAGGCCCCGGGCAGTGGGCCTGGGGCAGCAGCACTGATGTGGGGACCCTCTGCCCCCCAGTGGGGACCACAGCAGGGCTTGGGGAGCGCTTGCCAACAGGAAGGGCAGCAGACCCAGGCAGCCCCTAGAGAAAGCACCTGGCAGGAAAGGGGTTGGGTCTGGAGGGAGGAAAACCAGACCCACCTGCTGCTCACGGGGCAGGGGCCTCAGGTGGCCACCAACAGCCAAGTCCAATGCCAGAAACCTGAGACCTAAAGATGGGACAACCGAGCTGGGCGTGGTGGCGCACGCCTGTAATCCCAGTGGCTCAGGAGGAGGAGGCAGGAGGATCGCAAGTTCAAGACCAGAGGCAGTCTGCGTAACTTAGAGAGATCATGTCTCAAAAAGTTAAAAAAAAAAAAAAAAAAAAAAAAAAGGGGCTGAGGGTGCAGCTCAGTGGTCCAGCACTTGTAAACCATGCAAGCGCAAGGCCCTGGGTTCAAACCCCACTACTGAAAAAAAAAAAAAAAAAAAAAAGATGGGACAGCCAAGTGGCACCAGGAGCCAAAGCCTGTACGTGGCAAGCCCAGGAGAAGGGGCGGGCCGATGATTTCCACCTCCCCTGGGAAGTGTGTGGAGGCAACTGGACATCCATTGCGGAGGGAGTGGAGCCATCAACTCAGCACCTCACAGTGGCCACAGGGGCCTTCGGACGTGGGTCCTGGGCTGGTATCATGATGGACGGGGCAAGGGGGATGCAGCCACAGCGTGGACACTGAACACCCAACATCCTTCCTTGAAGACCACCAAAATGTCCCTTAGCAGGGCTGAGGCCGAGCAAACAGTGCCATTTTAATACTTCTGTGTTAGATCTCAGACTCCTAAGAGGCCACCCTGCACCCTCATGTCTGCCTGGCCACTAGGAGGGCCTGGCCTGTGTCAGCCAAAGACCCCTAAACCACAGTGTGCCAGCTCCTTCTGGCAAGTAAAGTGTCTTTCCGCACAGACAGGGCCCCTCCGCAGCCCTGTGGCTTCTGGGTGTGGGGAGGCCATGGGGCCGTGTGCTGGGGGAGGCACCAACCTCCCAGTGGGGACCTGCCTGCTGTCATCTATGACCTCCAGACCAGCTGTCCCTTAGCCACTGGCCAGCCCTGGCCTGTCTCCACTCCAGCATCCCCAGCACCTCCGTGTCCCTGGTGGCATGGTGGTCCCGAGGTTGCTGTTGGCCCCCACCTGACTCCCGGCAGCACCGTGGCTGGCCTCTGTGGTCCCCTCACCCCATGGGCATGTTGGGATCTCTGAATGCGGCCTCCAGGGGAGCAGGGAAGTCTCAGGTACCACCTGGGCTGTCCCATCCTTAGGTCTCAGGTTTCCAGCATTGGACTTGGCTGTTGGTGACCACCTGAGGGCCCCAGGCCTTAAGCAGCAGGTGCATCTGGCCTTCCTCCCTCCAGACCCAATCCCTTCTTTCCTGCCAGGTGCCTTTCTCTAGGGGCTGCCTGGGGCTGCTACCCTTCCTCTTGACAAGTGCTCCCCAAGCCCTGTTGTGATCCTCACTGGGGGGCAGAGGGTCCCCACATCGGTGCTGCTGCCCTAGACCCACTGCCTGGGGCCTTTCCTTCTCCATGTGGACATCTCCATGTGTCCTGTCACTAGCACGCGGCACTATGGCCCTTGGAGGCTCTCTCCCCTCTGTGGGGCGTGAAGGCGGCTTCTCCCAGCCCAGGGTCCCCAGTTAAACACAAGGAGAAGACACCCCCAGGGGCCTGCAGCTCCTGCCCCACCCCCTGCCATGGGGGAGGCTGCTCTGCCCACCTGGCATGGCCTTGATGCCCAGAGCCACAGGGAAGCGTGCCTGGCAGGGCACCCAACAGCCCCTGCGTCCATGCTGCAGGGAGAAGGCAGTGGCCCCGAGGAGAGCAGGCACCTGGGCAGATGCTCAGCTGTGCCCCTGGCGAGAGCGGCAGGTTCAAGTGGTAAGGACCTGCTCATTGTCTGCTCTTCCCTGCGGCCGCGCATTTATCTGACTACGTGACTTTTAAGGAAAGAGCTGGAGTGAGGGCCGGCAGGGCTGGGGTACAGGGTAGGGTTGGCAGGGCAGGACATGCCTGCCAGGTCTCTGGACAGGTCCAGCAAGCCAGAGGGCCTGGGGGAAGGGCAGGGGGACCCAGAGGGGTCCTGGCAGGGTTTGGGGGGCTCTCCCTCCCAGCCTCCGGGGTTCCCCAGCCCTGGCTGCTGGATGGGGTACCAGGCACCTTCCCTTAGCACACCTCCCAGCCTTTTCCACTGGGGAGCCCTGAGCTCGCCCTGTCTTCCTGGGGAGCTCAGGGGCTTCCTGCCCTGAGTCCTTGCGTCAAGGCCCCTGGTCTGGGGATAGCGGCTTCCGTTCTCCCCCCCCCCCCCCAGCTGTCCTCATCTTGACCCACTGTTGGCAAGAGGGCTGCAGGCTGTGAAGGAAGCCTCCATGGGTCGGGGGGGCAGCCAGCAGGGCTCTGACCCCCTCTCCACCCTCGGGCCTAGGAGCTGGGGCGGGGGGGTTGTGCAGACTTCTTCCCCCAGGCCCCAGGGGCTCAGTATCCCCGCCCCCGGCCCCATAGCTCTGGAAACCCTCTGCAGCTGCGTGCCCTGGCACAGTCCTGCTCTTTCCACAGCGTTATTCAGTTCCGGAGGCCCCAGAATCCCTGTGACTGGAGGCCCCTGCATCCCAGTGAGGGGCCTGGAGCTGGAGGGATGGCCAGCAGCCTGGCAGACCACTGACCTCTAACGGGGAGTAGTCGAGGCCCTGCAGGCAACCAGGTGAGAGAAGAGAGGCTCACACCCCACCGGCCTGGCTGGGCCCTTCCCCCAAGCCGTCCCACCTTCTGCTTGGCTCTCCAGCAGTGTGACCCTGGCCACCGGGGTCTGCCGGTAGACGGCGCCAGAGAAAGGGGTACCCATTCCCACAGCATTTTGTTGAGGGGCTGGTTCCTGACAGCAAGGGATGGCACGCTACCCACTGGGGGACCCAGATCTGGGGATCTTCAAGGTCAGTGCGTCAGTACCCTTGCCCCCCCCCCCACTACCCGGAGCCAGATGGTGCAGTCATAAAGACTGTAGCTGTTACACTCCACAGACCCTTTTCATTCTTTTGGCTGTGGCTGGGGAAGCAACCCCAAGGCTAGAACTGCTTGCCGTGTGTTATTGGAGAGGTTGGGAAGTGCTCTCGCCTGGGCAAAGGACAAAGCCAGGACCTTTCACGGGGGCTGCCCAGAGATCCCAGCTCAGGGCGAGCACGGCCAAAGCAGGGACTACAGCTGCAGAAGCCAACTGCTTCGGGAATGGGGTCTCTGCAGGATCCTCTGGCTCCTTGTGCGGCCAGAAAGAGAGAACAAGAAGTCCCTGTGACCACTCGTCCCCTCCCCCAACTTCTGGGCAAGGGCCCCTCCCGGGACAACCAGTCCTGCCCAGCAGGGTTGATCAGCCGTCCTTCCGCGCTGGCCCTCACAAGTTCTCTTCGCTGTTTATTCTCCGCCCACCCCGCAGAGGGCGGAGACGCGGAAGCCGGAGGGCTGCGTTCACAGGGCTCACCCAGCAGAGCGGCCTGGCACGGAGCACCGTGAATGAATATTGCTAAGTGCTGCGCGGGCTCTGCCAAACGGCGCGCTCGGTCTTCCAACTGTGAGCTAAGTTTGCGCCGAACGTGCCCTTCGTCTTCCTCTCAGGACGCTTTCTTCAAGACCAGGAGGTGGCAATGCCCAACCTCTCCACTGCGGTGCTGGGGCGAACCCCGAGGCGATCACTTCCCGGCGGACGCTCGGCTATCCAGACCCATCGGAAGGCAGGGACTTTTCCCTTGACCTGAGCGGGAGTGTAGGGACCTGGGGGCGCAGGAGGGGCTCGAGCCTGTGGGAGCCCGCGGCAGGGCCCGGAGTCCGCACGCAGGGAAGAGGAAGATTAGCCCACTTGCCCCCGCCCGCTGAACTGAGGATCGGGACGCCATCCCCGGGTGGGAAGCGCACTGGGAGCGCCAGGCAGGACACGGCACCTGTAGAGTGCGTGCCGCGCTTCGGGAGCCCACAGCTCACCCCAGATCCCCACCCCGCACTCTGAGCCCCTCAATTCACACACTGGCCTTACTGCACCCCTGGCCTCTGAAACCTGGAGGGCCGCTCACTGTGTACCCAGGTAGACCGAAGTCCTACTGAAGACTCTGCACGATCCGGCTGAAGCCCAGGGTGGGTCCGGCGACGTCCCCAGACCCAGGGGCGCTGGGGCTCAGGTCAGAGACTGGCGATCCTTCCATTCCTCAGCCTTAAAGAGGCCCCGGCAGGTGTGAGGGCGGCCAAAGCGCGGAGACGGGAACGAAGGCATTCCTCCTGCCTCGAGCCCGGGTGCGGGGTGGCGGAGCGCACCTGCGGTCCCGCCCGGGTGCACCTCTTGGAACTCCTATTCCCGCGGCCCGCGCTCCTCCCGGCCCACCCTGCAGCGGCTGCTCAGGCAGGGCCTGCTCAGTGGAACAGCGCCTGGCCCCTCCCACTCGCCCGCCTTCTCCCGCCCCGCCCCAAGCTCGGGACTGCCGCGTCCCACTTCTGGAGAGCTGCAGCCTTGCAGTCCGGCGTTGTCGCCCCCGAGTCCAGGAGGGCACAGGCCCCACTCGGAAGGGTCCTCCCTGTGGCCGGGCCCTCGGAGCACACGTCAGAGGAAGTGGGGCGTGAGCGAGGCCAACCGCGGGTCTCGGGGTCAAGGGGGCCGGGCGCTATCCGCAGCGCGGAAGTCCCGAAGTGCGCTCGCTGCCCTGGACCCGGCTCCGCTCGCTCGGGCCGATCGCCGCTGGGGCGCTCGCGTCTATTCAGATCCTGCGAGTGTAGACCTGGCCCAGAAAGCCAATAAAGCGAAACCCCCGTGGGCGCGGGGCCTCAGCGCCCGTGAGCTGGGGGCCCCACGCGCCAAGTTGCGCAGGTGGCGCAGCACGGTGCGCGCGCACACCGGGCGGCCCCGGAACTCCCATCCAACTCCCTCCACGTAGGTTTTCCAAGCCTTGCCCAGGTGGAGGAACTCATAGCGCCAAGTCCCTGCCGCTAACGGCACAAAACGAAAATGGACCCCGCAGAGGAGCAGCGGGAATGGACGCTGGGCCCCTACACAGAGCCGCGAGGGTCACCTTCCTCCGTGACACCCAAACCCTGGAGACCGGGGCAGGCCGGGAAAGTCGTTCCTGAGAAACTTCCCCAGACCGGGGAGAGGCCGCTCTTGTGCGCACAGCCTTCGTCCGGATCTCCAGGGCAGGAGGCGGCCGTCGTTTGCACGCATTTGGATCACAGCTCCTAATGGGCTGCAGATAACTAACTGCCACCACGTGTTACCACGTTAATGCGGCGCCACCCACGGGGAGAAAAGTGTCAGGATGCAGCCGCTGCTCGAAGCCCGCCTTGCGCGGTGCGGGGAGCCGCTGCTGTCTCATTTAGCCCCCAGCAATTCCATGGTGTGGAGGGCTCCCTACTCAGAGGGCATTGAGGCCCCGTGGGCCCCACACGCACGTCTAAAGGTCGCCCTCTGCCCTCTGGGCCTCACGCTCGTACCCGTGTTGACGCCCTGAGCGTGGCGTCCGGCGTGTCCTGGGCTTCGGAGCTCTGAGCCCGCTGGGTCCCGGTCCTTGCACGAGAAAGGCTGGTGGGTGCCTCGTAGTTCTGGGTCGCAGAGCCGGGCTCGGGTTACTCCCAGGTAACCTCCAGCGGACAATTCCCGACCTTCGGACCAGAAAACCCCGTGGGGGGAGGGGGACCGGGCTGTCGCCGCGTCCCGACCCAGCTGCAGCGAACGCTAACGGGAGACCGTGCGCGTGGCCTCTCGTCCCTCAGGCCTCGCCCCGCCATCACCTGAGTCGTTTCTTGGGGGGACTTGGCTGGCCAACATGCGCGCACCAAGTCTGGCCGCTTCGGCCCATGGACTACCGAGTTCTGGCTTTTCCCGCCCTTCTGCGGCTCGGCCCACCGAAGGAGAATTCCCCGAAGACGTTCGCGCTGCCCCGCACCAAGCCGGGAGGCTGAGGAGCCCTGGGGCGGGGCGCGGGCCGTGGTCCCCGACCGCGCCCACTGACTCCCGGCGCCTGGCTGCCCCGAGCTCGTCCCAGAGCAGGACGCACTGAACGGGCCAAGGGGACTTCAAATCTACATTCTATCGCCCAGGCGATAAAATATGTTCTCGTATTTTTTCTTGATTTCCCATTAAAACCTTTGCCTAACTAAACTCCCATCCAACGGGATTTATTCCATCCCGGGGGAGATAAATCAGGGGGCAAATTTACAGCCCCGGAGGCACCTGCCGCGCTAATGGGCCCTTCATGGAGTGCGCGGCCGGCGGGGGCGCGCGCAGACGGGCGGGGCGCTGGCCAATGGCCGGGCGGCCGCGGCCCGCAGCCAATCAGCGCGCGCGCCGCGCCCAGGCCCCGCGGTTATCAGCGCGTCCGTCCCGCGCGGCGCCGCTCCGACCGACCCCGGAGCCGCCTCCGCCCGCAGCTGGGCCGTCTCCCCGGCCGCCGCCCCGCTCGCGCCAGAGCTGCCCGCCGGGGCCGTCGGCGCCCGCCCGCGCCCCGCGAGCCCCGCTGCAGCCGGCGCCCGCCCGCGCCGCGCGCAAAGTTCCCGGGCCAGCGGGCGCGGGCGGCGGCGGCGGGGCCCGGATGGGCGCCCGGGCCGGCGGCGGCGGCGCCCATGGACGCTAACCGCCCGGGCGCGT
This sequence comes from Pedetes capensis, assembly GCA_007922755.1. Lineage (NCBI taxonomy): Eukaryota > Metazoa > Chordata > Mammalia > Rodentia > Pedetidae > Pedetes > Pedetes capensis. Next base: position 49,091 of record VMDO01013920.1, on the reverse strand, counting down.
TTGTGCTGAGCAGCGCGCCCCTGGCTGCGCTGCACAACATGGCCGAGATGAAGACGTCGCTGTTCCCGTACGCGCTGCAGGGCCCGGCTGGCTTCAAGGCGCCCGCGCTGGGCGGCCTCGGCGCGCAGCTGCCGCTGGGCACCCCGCACGGCATCAGCGACATCCTGGGGCGGCCGGTGGGCGCGGCGGGCGGCGGCCTCCTGGGCGGCCTGCCCCGCCTCAACGGGCTCGCCTCGTCGGCCGGCATGTACTTCGGGCCCGCGGCCGCCGTGGCGCGCGGCTACCCCAAGCCTCTGGCCGAGCTGCCCGGGCGCCCGCCCATCTTCTGGCCCGGCGTGGTGCAGGGTTCGCCCTGGAGGGACCCGCGCCTGGCTGGCCCTGGTAAGTGGCCCGCGCGGGGCTTGCGGGGGCGGGCTGGGGGTCGTGGGCCGCACTCACGCGCTTGCTTCGCAGCCCCAGCTGGCGGGGTGTTGGACAAGGACGGCAAGAAGAAGCACTCGCGGCCGACCTTCTCGGGCCAGCAGATCTTCGCGCTGGAGAAGACCTTCGAGCAGACCAAGTACCTGGCGGGCCCGGAGCGCGCGCGGCTCGCCTACTCGCTGGGCATGACCGAGAGCCAGGTGAAGGTGAGCGCGCCGGGTCGGGGGCCTCCCCGGGTCCAGCCGCGCCGCGGCCGGCCTTGGCGCCCGCGTCCTGCGAAGGGCGGCCGGCGGGTCGGCCCGCCTCACGGCCCCCTCTCCGCCCCCTAGGTGTGGTTCCAGAACCGACGGACCAAGTGGCGCAAGCGACACGCGGCCGAGATGGCGTCGGCCAAAAAGAAGCAGGACTCGGACGCCGAGAAGCTGAAGGTGGGCGGCTCGGACGCAGAGGACGACGACGAGTACAACCGGCCCCTGGACCCCAACTCCGACGACGAGAAGATCACGCGGCTGCTCAAAAAGCACAAACCCTCGAACTTGGCGCTGGTCAGCCCGTGCGGCGGCGGCGCGGGGGACGCCTTGTGAGGCGCGGCCGGCGCCCGCGATGCCAGCCGCCCGGCCGCAGTGTGTATATATATTTTTACAGAATAAGTTATAAAGCGGGCTCGGGCTGGGCGTGCGCGTGGGCGCGGCGTGGGCAGATCACTTTGTATAATCAATAAATTATTTAACACGTCCGCGTCGGAGCCGCGGCTCCTGAGGCTGCTCCGCGTGTTTCTTCCCGACTGAGCGCGGCGCCCGCAGGGTCCGACTTGACGCGACCCGTCCGTTTCTCCCTGCGGGGCACCTAGGCCTGGCACACGTGGGAGCAGCGGTAGCGCGCAATGGGGACCCGCGGCCGAGGCTGCGGGCCTTGTCGCCGTGTGGTGGCGAGAGCGCTGGGACGGCAAGTTCCCCACAGATCTCGGGCAGGGCGCATGGAAGACGGCCGGGACCTGGAACCCTCGGGCCGAAGGGCAGGAGGCGCAGCGCGAGCTCGGCGGAGGCGACGGGCCGGAGAGCTCGGCGGCGAGACCCCGCGGCAGGTACGGCCCTGGGCCCCAGCGTCCCGTGACGCGAGCGCGGGCCCGGCCCGCCGCACTCCAGGCAGGGGAGGCACCACTGGGGCGCGCATGGGCGGATGAAGTTTCGGGGGACTGAAACACATCTGGGGGCTCTGCAAAGGCGGATAACCCGCGTGCCTGCCCCAGACAACCCACACTCAGTGCGGTCCTTTTTCCTTTTTTTTACTACCCAGTGCGGTGAGCACAGAGCCCTGTGTCTCTGAGCCCGCGCCAGCTTCAGGCCGCGCCGGCGCTGCCTGGGCACTGATGTTTTGAAAAGATTGTCTTTAAAAATCACTTAGCCAGAAACTAATATTCAAATATAACTACTAAACACAAACGGAGTGGAATCGGGCTTGAAATTCTGCACTATGGCTCTTCACCTACCATCTTTAGTAGGCTTTTCATTGGCAGAAAGATTTTCATTTAAACTAGGACCCCAAAGAGAAATTCAAAATAATTCTGCCCGCTGAGGAACAGCTCACAAACCTCCACACTGGCCCCCCTTGGAATGGCCTCCAAGCTCTTTACCCCAAAACCCAAGGGCTGGCTTCTCAGAGGGGCCAGAAAGGACCCACAGCCAGGCCTGGTCATGGGTGACTCCTGACACAGGCCGAACGTCGGCAAGGCTGCGTTCCAGAGCTGAGCCCTGGCTCCTGTTGGGCCCCTCGCTGTATCCTTACCAGGAAACAAGCCCACCCGCTCCACAGGGCTGCGGTGCCCACACTAAACCACCCGTGCTCTTCTGCCTCCTGCTGCTACTTCACAGCTGCAGGCCACAGATGTAAGTGTGGAGTCTTAACTGCCTGTATTAAGTGTAAATAATTGCATTACTACCATTACAAGGTTTTCTTTTGGAAAGCATTTCTGAAAATGTTTAAGAAATGCAAAAGGTTAAGTTTTGTTTGCTTGCTCTTTTGCCTTGTGGCTGTACCACCAAGTTAAAGCAATGCTTCTTTTAAGCCACTCCATGGCTTTCTTTTAAAGGGAGCATTTTTTTTAAGGGGGGAGCAATGTCATTTCTGTGAATGAACCATTATCTCAGCTCAAGTTAAAAGGAGGAGTTTCATTTTACGTTTTGTGGAAAGCATTTATATTCCATTAAAAACGTTGAGGGACAAGTCTTTTCACTACAGGAAAAAACCCAAAAGATTATTTTTCTACTCCCCATTAATGGCTTGGTGCCCTGTGACACTAGGTGACAACAGTGGAATTCCAGGAATAGAAGGAGCTTGAGCCCAAACAACAGGACCCAGAGGAGGCCACTTACGGCGCTTAGCATTTCAAAGGCAATGGGAAGGGAAGGGATGAGACAAAGCAGCCAGGAACTGTTTCCACCAGGATCAGTTTTATTGCTTAGGAACCGAGCAGTCACTTCCAAATGCCTTCACAGGAAGGACTCAGAGCTGAAACCCAGTCACCGCGTGGTGGCGAGACCTGGCGCACTGGCGAGCAGTGACCATGGCACACGCACGGAACTCCGGTGGGCGCGGACACCAGATCACCCACGACGGTAGTGACTTCTATCAAAACAAACACTAACTCCTGCCTCCGCCCAGTCCAGGAACTGTAGTGTTCAGAAATCGAGTAATAAACGCACGCTGTGTTTCTCAAGAGGCTCCGTGGGTGCCTTCCGCGGTCAGTGCTGGGCGTGGAGCACGGGCAGCCCGGGGTCGCTTCTCCTCCACGTTCAGGGACAGCCCATGCTAGAAGCAATCTGTGGGAAGCGGACGAGGCTATTTTTAGTTCTCCCACGAGATTATGGTTTTTAATGCAGGATACTTGGCACCATGAAACGGTAACAAAAGACAGACAAAACAGTTTACAAAATTCTGAAAAGGTACACCCAGCCTAGCTACAAATTTCACATTCAGTTCTTAATGTTACACAGAGAGGCGGAGGAGTGACAAGCTGCTAGGACAGCCCCACAGCACTGCTAGGTCCCGTCTCAGGAACGCGTGGTGGCACGCGCGTCACTCTGTGGCTCGACCTGCTGACAGGACACTTGTGCACTCACACCGGAAAGTATATTCAGCGTAAGTTTTGGTAAGATTTATAAATTATTTTTAAAAAGTATATATTTATATGTATTTATATATATAAAAATGGAAAGCAGCTGCAGTGTGATTCAGATGCCATGTAACATGGCAGTAGAGTCAGACCACGGGGGCCTCGCTGCCTGGGCTGGGCCCAGGTGCACTCCTGGCAGAGGGGGACACTGGACACCGAGGGCTTCTACGCTGGAGGGGCTCCTCCACAGACAATCATCAAAAATGGGAAACGCTGGAGTCTAAAATACAGAATCTTTCTGCTGTCTATTAGAGTTTTGGCAATAGGACTGTGACGTATGTAAAAAGCCCATGTCTACTTAATGTCACATGAACAGACACGACAGTGAGGTATGTGAGGCTGTCCGGAGGGTCCGGAGGCTGAAGCGAAGTGTGGGGCCGGCCGTCTAGCAGGTGGTGCTTGGGCGGGGTCCGATGCAGCTGTTGGGAGTAGAGTTCGGGCTACTGCTACAGGGAGGTCTCCCGGAGGGTCCTCTCCTTGCGCTGGCACCTCTTCCCTGGGGGAGAGGAGTGAGTCGTTAAAGGCGCAAACACACCAGGGAAAGCTGCAGAAAGGAGAGCGAAGGGAAGGAGGCATATTTACCACCACGTCACTGCACGACACAACACTTGTGCACATGTGCGTGAGGTTTACCTGCCCCGGGCGCGATTCGGAAGGCCAGGAACACGGGCTGCGGCGGGAAGAACACAGGCGTCAGTGTGCACCCTGCCCGCCAGACCCTCGGCCCCCGAGTCTCCCGGGCAGCTGGAAAACCGAGTCCAGAGGAGGGCACGGTCAGTGAGGTGCACAGAGCACGGACTGAGCCAGTTAGCCTGGACCCGGGGCGGGGGCTGGGCCCGTGGGTTCGCGAGGACGGTGGCGTTCCAGGTGATCGGTGTAAATGCTGCCGTGAGGGACGGCTGAGCGAGTCCCAGACTAAGCACTAAGCGAGGAACACACCCGCCCACGCAGTGCGCTCAGAGGCCTTGGACAGGGAGGAAGGGGAATCGTCCGATTTGGCTGGAAACAAGCGCCAGCGGGCCGCAGGGCAGTCACATGGGACCAATGTGTACAGGCGCTGGTATCTGTCCTGAGCACAGCAAGTGTGTAGGACACTCTTGTCACTGCTCTGCCTGGTGGGTGTGAGCTTAGCATACGGCCATAGAATGGTCCAAGGGCATCTTCAAAGGGCAGATTCACAAACAACCGCTTGAAGATACAATCTTTTACAGCTGGTGAAATCATGCATTTTCTACCGGGACTAGTAATTTCTGCCTTCTTTCTACCTTCCCATCTATCTATCTTTTGGTATTTCGTGACACTGTTTAATAAACTCCAGCCACCCTGTCCTACTCTGAAGCCAGACTAAGGAGGTGAGAGGTGCTGCCGCCCCGCCGCCCACCGGCTGCCCAGCCCCGGCCCCTGGCCCCTGGCCCCCCGGCCCCCGGCCCAGCGCAGGGCGCATCACCTTGTGGTCTCCCATGCAGACGTTTGGCCCGATGTGATCGTAGGTGGCGACCTTCTCCTCGCTCTCCGACTAGAAACAAACAGAGGGTGGTGTGGGGAGGCTGGGGCACCCTGGCCCCACCAGGTGAGAGGCAATGGCTTCCGTGTATGCTGGGGCGCAAGGTGGGTAGGGACAGGCACCACCCTGCTCTCTTCCCCGAGGGACTCTGGCAGGCGGAAACCGCTCATAAGAGCCAGTGGCCGGCTGTGGTGGAGGGAGGTGGTCTTGTCACACCTTGGCGCCATGGCCTGGCTCTTCCGCCAAGAGGACCTCGCTTTTCCAGGAGGTGACTTGGGGCAGGCCTCCCGAGGTCTCTTCTGGCAGGCTCTGGCCCACGCTCCTGGACACTGGGAGGCGTGGGGCCCTTGCCTGTGGCAGTGAGGGCCACGTTGAACCTTCTTTTCCAGGGCACGTCCCTAACAGCAGTGGCCCATCTAGTCCCCATTTTCCCTGTTTTCACCTGGGCTCTGCCAGCCCAGGACTGCCCGGGAGAGCAGCAGCTCTGGTCTCCTCTGGCTGCACAAGGTGGTGCATACTAACTAATAGCTCCTGCACCTTCCCTTGGCGGAGGCTGGCACGATTATTTGCAGCACGATGGTAGAGGGTTTGCTGCTGGTAATCAGTCAGCTCTGACCAGGCTGGAGTTTTTATACGCACAGCTAAAGCATCCGAGACAATAAAGTTAAAACTGAATTATCTTTAATGCAGTAGGAAGCTTAAGGTCAGATTTACTTTCTGGCGTGGTCGCCTGCCAGAAAGTATAAAAACATAACCTCCGGCTCCGCACGCATGAGCAGCTTCCCATCTCTCACGGGCGCGAGGCCGCCTCCGCGGAAGTGGGAAAACATCCATCAAACGTGGCGTGGTAATTTACAAAGGCAGCATAAAATTGTGGGTTTTCAACTGCATAATCTTTGGACAGATAAACAAATTGCAGCGGGGCGCAGGCAGGACCCAGGCACACCTCGCTGAGCATTCGTCACCGCCGCTCCCAGCCAGGCGCCCCTGTGGGGCTTTGGGCCGGGGAAGCAGAAGGGAACATGACTAGGGCGCCGGAGCGCAGCGTGATGGATGGGGCCGCGGAGGCTGCTCTCGGCACCGTCTGCTGGGCGGCCCAGTGGAGGCCTGGGGCCCAGCCGCACCCCAGAGACAGGGCCTCCCTCCAGGGCTGGGTACACCTTTCAGCTTAGAGGGAAGAGTGGAGCCCAGAGCCCAGTCTCTTCTCAAGCGCAGAGCCTGGGTATGGTGGCCCCAGGTCCTGAATAAACCGTGAAGCCACCTCAAACGCAGCCTTCCTCAGAGCTGCTATGGCCCAGTGCCACCCAATCCAAGCAGTGGGCTGTCTTAGGGACTCAACACTAGTGGTCCCTTCCGTGACTGGGGGTGTTTTCCTGGTAGATGACATTAGTCTCTTTTGCTACCTGGGTCCCCTGAAGGGGCAAGGCTGCCACTCTGCCTGTCTACATTTCTACACTGCTGTCTCCAAGCCCAGGCCAGAGAGGGCAGGGGCATGCCCAAGGCTCACCCTGGGTCTGTGGGCTCCTGACGTAACTGGGCACAGCTTTACGCCAGGCCCATGAGGCTAGAAGGTAGGGCTTCCTGCCAACGCTGCCCTGGGGCCAGCGCCTGCCCAGCCCAAACTCCCTGCAGACCCAGGGGCTTCTGGCTCTGTCCCTGGCTGCCCCTCCTACACTCTCCCCATGGCTGGGGCCTGAGCAGCAGCTGCACAGAGTGTCCAGGACATGGGAGGAATAGCCAAGAGCCCAGGACCCGGGGACAATGCCAGCAGGGCCTCAGTGTGGAGGCTGTCAGGGCTGTCCATGAAGCAGGGCAACATGGTATGTGGGAGGCGCTGTGCGGCGCGGGGACAGAGAGGGGCAGCTCTGGGCCATGAGCCCAACCTAGCACCATGCCGAGGGTGGGGGCCGGTCAGAGGGGCTCCTATCTGGCTCTGGGCCAGGCCACAGGGCTTGCAGGGCAGAGCACATAGGGCCTCAGGTCCCCCGTGGGTGCCAGCACCTCCTGCCTCCTCCTCACCATTGTCAGCGACAGAGCCGAGGCTCTGCACACTGAGCATCGTCGCTGCTCCCCGTAGGAACCCAGCGTCATATCTTCACTGATGGGGCTGACATAACTATTCAGACACCAATTCTTTTGAAATCACTGCTAAGCCGGGTGCAGTGGTGCACGCCTGTAATCCCAGCAGCTTGGTAGGCGGAGGCAGGAGGATCGCAAGTTCAAGACCAGAGGCAGTCTGCATAACTTAGCGAGACCCTGTCTCAAAAATTCAAAAAAAAAAAAAAAAAAGTGGGCTGGGGATGCAGCTCAGTGGTCCAGCACTTGCAAAGCATGCAAGTGTGAGGCCCTGGGTTCAACCCCCAGTACCACAAAAAACAAAAAAACAAAACAAAACAAAACAGAACAAAAAAAGAAAGAAAAGAAAAAAGAAATCACTGCTAAAATGCAGGAACTGGAAAACCCTGGAACTCACATGAACTCTGCAAAGTTCCCAGTACCACTGCACCACGTGGTCTCCTGAGAATGCTGTCCATTCGTCTTTAACTTGCTGAGCCCAGACTCGAGTCCAGCTCAGCCTCCCAACTTCAGAAGATGACAGACATTCCCACCACGCTCCACGGCTTGGGCCTCTCACGGATGAGAGCGTGTGGAGCCCTACAGACGGGACGCTAGGGCTTCGCCACGTGCAGAGCCCTTGTGCAGGTGTCCAGCTCAGGAGGACAGTGGGACTCAGGCGAGGCCTGAGCACCTGCCAGGCGGGGACTGAGAGCTTCGGTTTGGCTCACCTCAGGACGAGGTCAGGGCCTTGCCTGAGCCTTCCTGTGCTGGGCGGCTCACCCCACCGGCCCCCAGGTGGCGGCTCTGCAGCCCATCCCTCCACCTGTCCCGTGGCACCCACTTACCTTGAGCACCAGCTCCTTGGCCGACAAGGACATGAGGATGCGGTCGCACCAGGCGGGGCACCGGGTGTTCATGTACTGCTCGCCCTGGCTGGAGTCCTCGCTGTACGGGTAGCTGTGAGGACAGGCACACCGTGAGCAGGTCCCTGGCTCCACCGTCCTCCGCATATGTAAGGGAGGCTGCACTACTCGGGGACAGAATGCACACACAGAAGTTTCTAGAATATAAAGCCCGACTCCCAACCTAAGCGTTCACATCACATTCATGTTACCCACGTGGATCTACAGGGGCTCGGGGCAACCCGGCCACGTGAGCCTCTCCCTCTACCTGCTCCTGCTCCACTGGCCATGGGCCTCAGAGGACAGCATCCAGGTGCTGAGGCCCTGACTCTCAGGACATCACGACCACGGGATGTAGCTGTCCCTGGCTCTGCGTCCTCTCAGGGCCTGTCCATTCCCGCTGAGGGTCTGGGAATGGGACTGTGCCCACCCCAGCTGACACCTGACTGGCAAGGATAACCAGCGTGGGCAGAGGTGCCAGCCCCCACAGCACCCTGGGGGCTGCAGCCTGCTCCTTGGACACCAGCCACCTGCCCAGCATTGCTCGTCCTGGTCCCATGGTCCCCACCAGCCTTGCTGCACCCTCCCTCATGAGGACCCCAACTCTAGGAGGCCACCTGGCCCCTTCTGTGTCTGGAGCGAATGGCCCATGCGGAGCCCCCTCCTGGTGAGGTTAGGGTCACAACCCCACATGTGGGCACTGCCTGGACTGCGCTGCAGCAGTGAATGAGCTCCACGTCTGACGATGACAGCCTGGGGGAGGCCTCGGCTGCGTGCAGCTGCCCCCATGTGCAGGGCACCGACTTATCCACACTTTGGCCTTCAGTGGACCCTGAAGGTCGTCCCTGTCAAAGTCTACTGTGTTTTCTCAGCTCACTTGCAAATGCCAGTGTGAGCTGAGAATGCCGTCTTCAACATAAAGCTTGCTGCTGACGTCAGCTGAGAAGAGCAGGAACCATTTTCCAGCCCGAGGCTGCCGGGGCACCTGCCAGCTGTCTATGTGGGGAGGGCCCCATGCCATCTGCAGGGCTGGCCCCACTCTGCTGCCCTTGGGGGTTACGAGGCCTAACATCATCTCTGTGCTTCAACCACCTAAAAACTGGTCAGCACCTCAAAGAACAAGCTTCCTGCTCTGCTCCCCAGGGCATCCAACACTCCCATGGGAACTGTGGCGAGGACCTGTGAGCCCAACGCCCGCAGAAGGCCTCACGGTTGGCTAAAAGCAAAACTTATGTAATTCTCCTAAAAACGTTGTACTTTTAAAGAATACAAAACATCCCATACCCACGTGTCTGTCAGCTTATTGTGCTATAGGGGCTTGCGTGTTGCTCTGATGCTGAAATCTATGCCATTGGCATTTCAGGTGGCTGCAGGGCCACCCATAGCAGACAGGTTTCAGCTGAGCTTCCAGACTAAGAGAGTAGGGGAGACAGAACCAGCAGCCTACTCCCGAGACAATTAGCCATTGAAAACCCTATAAACAGCAGAGAAGCACCGTTAAATACAGTGCCAGAAAATGAGCCCCCCAGGCTGGAAGGTATTTAAGAAACGACTGGGGAAAAGTTGGCTCCTCAAAGTAGAGTCGACCTTTAAGATGGGAATGGAGTAGAGCCCCTGGGACTTCCTTTTGTTATGTGGCAGAACTCAGAAAGGGGAGAAACACAGTGACTGCAGCAAGGGGCTCAAGCATAAAAAGATCGTGTGCACGGCACAGCGCTGGGCAGTGTTTCCTTCTGTGGTACACGGGGTCGCCATGGGTCGCACTGATGGCACAACAACAATTATCCCCTGTTTTTCTTTTGGAAAAGCAGCTGGCCAATGGCCTGTCCTATTTCCCACATTTATAATGACGGGTCACTTTGCGCAAGTGTTCCTCAGGTCACCCCAGCCAGAGACTATGAGGAAATGAAGCTTGAACCTTGGTGGGAGCGGCCTTGCTGTGGACACCAGGCCTGCGTAGCCATCCCCGGCACAGCGCCTGCCTGGGGCCTGCAGCCTGTAGTGCCTCAGCCAGCACAGCCATGGGAGCTGCTGCGTGGCCTGGGGTCTGCCCAGCCTCCAGGATGACAGGATGGGCTGGTCTCCTGGACTGCAGCCAACCCCACGGAGGGCTCAAGGAGGGAGTGAGGAAAGCAGGGGAGCGGGGAGGGCTTCCGTCCAGGTGGGCTTGGCAGTCTGCGGTGTGGGGAGCTGTGTTCCTCTAGCAGGTGTGACGGAGCAGGAATATCTGTGGTGACTGGCTGTAGGCACCTCACTCATGAAGGCCGACCTCTCCCGCTTGCTCACATGCCCAGAACGTGTCTGCATGAAAATGACATGCTCCCCGGAGCCAGGCGCAGTGGCACATGCCTGTAATCCCAGTGGCTCGGGAGGCGGAGGCAGGAGGATCGCAAGTTCAAGACCAGAGGCAGTCTGTGTAACTTAATGAGACCCTGTCTCAAAAAGTAAAAAAATGGGCTGGGGGTGCAGATCAGTGGTCCAGCACTTGCAAAGCATGCAGGTGTGATGCCCAATCCCCAGTACCACAAAAAAAAAAAAAAAAAAAAAAAAAAAAAAAAAAAAGAAAGAAAGAAAAGAAAAAGAAAGAAGAAAATGACATGCTCCCTCACGCCGGCCTCCATCCCTAGCAGGGTGTTGGCTCGCTGGCTGGCCTCTCAGTGTGGGACACAAGTCAGCCTCTTCCTGCTCAGTCAGGGGTGCAGTCTCTGTGGGGCCCTGCTGCTGACTGCCCTCACATGAGGACTTAGTGTGGAGCTAACACGCTGCCTGACAGCACAGGCGAGGCCGGCCTAGCTAGAGTCACCAGAGGTGCCAACGTGGAGGGAGACAGGCCTGAGCCGGCGTGCTCTTAGAACTACCAGCTCATGCCCAACGACAGCACTGACATTGTCACCACAGCAGGAGGCTCCCTGGCGAGGCTGCACCACCACCGGCCAGGGCGAGTCTGGTGTGAACACTGAGCTTCGGGTCTGACGCGTGGCAGGTGGCCGTGAGATGGGCCTGCGGCCGCATGGCTTCTGCTCCCTGAGCGCACAGCCAAGAGCTCGTGCTGACGCCTGGAGGTGGAGCCAGCAGGAAGCCACGGTGACCCCTTCTGCCCAGGACAGGACCTGACGTGGACACACTGGGCTCCATGGGTTGTAGGACAGCCAGAGCAGCAGGGCATGACCTCTGGGTGGCCCCACCTCCGCTAGCCTGTCCCCAAAGGAGCCCTGGGACCCAGGTGCCCCAGGAGCCCCTATGGCCCCTTTGCAGCTCAGGACAGATCCTGGCTGCCGTAGAAATCCACATGTTCAATCCAGGGGTGTCCTGGCTGGGGCCTGGATATTGCGGAAAATGCCCTCACCTCCACGGCCATGTGCACACTCAGGGGGTGCAGCCTGACACCCAAAGAACAAACACAGGAGGTTCCGGTCCCCCAGGGCTGGGAAGGCCAATGTGGACCTCGGAGTCCCGTTCCATCCTCCACTCAGGCTGCACAGCTGAGCACAGGGGCTGGACGAGGCCTGTCCACCAATGATTAATGCAGGCATTGCTGCGTACCCAGACTTATCTGGAAGCAAACCCGCCCGGGGTGGGAGGCGGGGCAAGCCGGCCCTATCTCAGTCCTGTACAGCTCTGGGAATAATCGTCATAATTAATTGCAACGGTGATAAAATTAACAATTGCCCACCTGTGTTTCTCAGCCACCCCGCCTCGCTTCCTGTCCACCCCTCACACTGTCCCTCAGGATGTGGGCAGCGGCCCCTTCCCTGGGCGCTTGTTTGCTCGCGCCAGCCTGGCCCTGGTGACGAGGCTCAGCCCGAGACCTGCGCGGGCTGGGCTCGGATAGTGTTGCCATGGCCCCTTGGCTACCTCCCTGTGGGAAGCACAAAGCCTGTAGTGTTTGTGGGTCCCACAGGGCGGGGGAGGAAGCAGGGAGCGGCCACCTCTCTGCTGACTCTCAGCCCTTCCTGGGCCACGCGAGAGGGAGTGAGGGAGCGAGCAGCCACGCTCCTGGAGGCAGACGGCAGGGTGGGGCACCTGCTGCCTCAGCAGGCTCTTGCCTGCAGATGCTACCTGCTCCCCGCCCTGCCTGCTCCTGTGACAGGCAACCCAGCCCCTCCAAGGCACCGCACGGAGGCACTCGGAGCATGCTGACAGCAGGAGGGTCTGACACGTGTGCACCACGGTGAGGGTGTCACCAAGGGCACGGCCACACTCGTGGAGGCCTGGTGTCTTAGAAACATTTGGCTTCAATGACACTCGTGAGCTACTGAATGCCTGCAGAAAGAAGGAAAGAAAGAAAGAAAGAAAGAGAGAGAGAGAGAGAGAGAGAGGGAGGGAGAGAGAGAGGGAGGGAGGGAGGGAGGGAGGGAAAAAGAAACTAAAGCCAAAGAAAAGGGACTGAGCGATGACATTGGCGATGCCCCAACTCTTACGTGGGACCCAGAGAGAGTCCTGGTGGCCGGGGGTGGGGGTGGAGCCGAGGCTGCCCTGGCTCCCCTGCCACAGCCTTGCGGCCACTGCTCACACTGACGCTTGCTCTCGCTCCCGGCAGACCAGGGCCACAGGCTCGGCTTAGTGGGTAATTGCTCTGCTGAGTTTTCTCACCTTGGCGTCCGTCCCCGTACCTCATGGGCTATGTTCAGCCAGGACTCGGTGGCCACCCAGCCTGACAGTCCCCGCTCCCTGCCTGAGCACCAGGCCTGGACGGGAAGGGTAAGCGGACGCACTAATCCTACACAGATAACTACGACATCAGACTCCAGGCAACAGCAGAACTGTAAGTGATGGCCCAGAAAGTCTGAAAAGGGCCTCCTCGCCCTTGATTTTTAATAAATGGGCTCATGAAAGGGAGACTCCCTCCTGGCTGTTCTCACTGGAGCAGCACCCCCCTGCGTTCCTGGGACGTGTCCGCAGACAGCTCTCTCCATGGCTGAGCCGGTCCCTCTGGGGGGACCCTGCCACTGAAACGTTTTGATCAGGAGATGACGGACACTCGCGTTTCCCACTTTGTCAGTAAACTTCACATTAAAGCGCAACACGCCCCAGGCAAAGGACGCACGCTGAACGCAGTCACGAGCTGATCCCACCACGCAGGAGGGACGATGCCAAGCCCCACGCCCAGCGGCTGGCAGCAGAGACCGCGCCCCGAGGGAAGCTACGTCACCCCCTGCACAGGGCCTCGTCCCTGCGCACTGATTTGAGACTTCAGCCCCTGCTGTTCACACTGCGTGGAACTCTACCACGGCTCCCACCACCTGTCCACTTGTGGTGTTTTTTAGTTCCTGAGTGTGGCAGGTGTCCGGAGGACCCGGGAGCCCTTCTGGGTAAAGCTACACTCGTAACACTAAGATGGGGAGAAGCTTCCACACCGTCAGGGTGGAGGCCACAGTGGGCACAGCGCAGCGCCACGGTGGGACCAGGCGGAGCCTGGCTGTGCCACAGAGCCACGCTCACAGCCAGGCAAAGCCCGGGCCCTGACGAGGCAGCACGGCGGGTGTCCTCTCAGGATGACAAAGATGAGCCTGCCTCCTAGGGAGGCCAACCACAAAACCCAAGAATCTTTGGAAAACGCGTTTGACTCCAAGTCTGTCGGTGCCCCCCACGAAGACTTCATCTGCCGAGATCGGGGCATCCTGAGTAAGGTGCTGTGGGCTCTGGAGCAGGGCACGCTGAAGTCTCACCCCACCCCACTCGGCACCGAGGGCTCCCAAAGGACCCGCACACGGCCTCTAACACACCAACACACCAACACACCAACACACCCGGCCACGCCACACACAGCTCAAGAGCCGCAGAGCAGGCCAGGAGCTCATAAGGCTTCTAGCCCCGCCCTCCACAGAGGTCCTAGGAAACCGCCATTTCTCAAAGTTGTTAGGCGCAGAAAGGAAAGAAGGGCACAGAGCCTGGAGGTAGGCGCGCTCCTCCACATGCCACGCGCAGGTGTCAGGGGCCTGGCTTGTTCCACACACTGTCGCCTTTCCAGCTGAACTTTAAAACAATTTAAATGTAAAACATCCTTCTTCTTCTCCAGAACTTTTTGTTTGGAAAATAGTTTTTTCCATTAAAATGTTACTTATGTTAGCGTGTAATTGGTTTATTGTCGTCATTTTAAAGTGAATTACTGAGTACTTAAAATTTATGGGAAGTACCAGTAGCTGTCCCCATGGGTCTGCCAGCTTGTCATGCTGCGGAGGCTTGCATGTTGTGTGTGGCACAGTGCTGGGGAGTGTTTCGTCCTGTTGTACATTGGGTTGCCATGAGTTGGACCTAATTTGATGGCACCCAACAACAACCGATAGTTGTAAACTAAAGAAATCAAAGGTCCCTGGTCTGCTCAGTAGTTTTAAGAGTGCAAAGGGGGAGCTGGGTGCGGTGGCGCACGCCTGTAATCCCAGCGGCTTGGGGGATGGAGGCAGGAGGATCGCAAGTTTGAGACCAGGGGCAGGCTGCATAACTTAGCGAAACCCTGTCTCAAAAAGTAAAAAAATGGGCTGAGGGTGCAGCTCAGTGGTCCAGCACTTACAAAGCACGCAGGTGTGAGGCCCTGGGTTCAACCCCCAGTACCACAAAAAAAAAAAAAAAAAAAGAAAAGAAAAGAAAAGAAACCAAAGGTCCTTGGTCTGCTCAGTAGTTTTAAGAACACAAAGGGATTCTAGACCCAAAAGGGCTGAGCTGTGGCTTTCAGGACTTGTCTCCAAAGAGATGTACAGCGCCAGACACTGATGGTGAGACCGTTTCCTCCTTAATTAGTGGAAAAAGTAGTCCCTCTTTCAGGATGTCTACTAATACATGCCCGGTGCAGACATGACAGGTCCTACCGTCCTTAGTACAAGAGGAATGTACACAAATGGAATGGAGAAACAGAGTCTGCACCCAGCCTGCACAGAGCACACAGGCGATGCGCAGGGGAAGCACAGGCAGTGCAGAGACTCGGGAAGATGCTCAGCCTCTGCCGCTAGAGGCCAACAGTGTGGGCAGGAAGGACCCACCCAGCCTCTTCCGTGGGCCCACAGAGAGTCTGGCCTGGGTGAGGTGAGAGAGGGTGGGTGCCATAGGGCTCAGCCACCCTGAGGAGACAGAGCCTTCCACGGTGGATGCAGAGGCCACAGGGTGAGCGTGAGCCAGGGTCCTGAGCACCCACGGCGCTGGGCGTGGCATGAAGAGAGCGTATTCCTGCCTTGCTGGCCTCTAGCAGATCCCCGCATGCCAATCTCAGTAGGCGCTCATGGTCCTCCAGACACAGGCCCCATCTGGTGTGTGGCAGGGCTGCCCTGCAGCTCAAGGGCCCCTGGTGCTAGACATGGCAGCCTGGGCCTGCCCAGCTGGGTATCTGCGCCCACTTGGCCTCCTGACTGCCACCCGCAGCCAAAGCACTTGGAGTCATCCCAACGGCAGTGCTAGAAACGCTTCAGCTGAAGGCGAGGGCCGAGGGCTCCGCTGTGTCCAGGCACAAGCACCTTTCCAGCCGAGCAGCCCTGGGAAACCCCTGTCCTTGGGGTGTGGCTCCATCAGTCCATGGAGCACAGGGGCCTATGCTGGAGAAACTCATCACTGTCACCACAAGGACCCTCCACTAAGGAAACACCCCGGGCACTGCCGCCAACCAGGGTGCGTCCACGCCGTGGACAAGAACTCTCCTGGAGCTCTGCACTGGGCATGTCGTCCCCAGGGCTGGTCTGCCAGGGGTATTGTCAGGACTGGGAAGGGGTGGGGTAATGAGAGCAGAAGACGGCCCTGACCGTGATGCAAAGGACTCACTGAATGACGGGAGCAAAACCCATGGGACATTCTGAAAAGCAGGAGCCACATCCGAAAGGAGGCGCAGGGCGGCCGGGCTCCGCCTGCCTGGCATCAGCTACAGGAATGAACAGGTGCAGGCGGCACCACCCCCCAGCACGAGCTGCCCCGCAGGCACCACGGCCTTAGTGGGCACAGAGTCCTGGGGTTCACTGCCCTCGTGGCCCATCCTGACACGTCGAGCCGCGTCGAGCTACAGAAGACTGAAATGGAGAAGGACGAGCTCTGCAGCGCACAGTGCCCTGTCCAGGCCGCCTGGTGAGGCAGAGAGGACTCGGAAGGTGGAGGCAAAAATGAAACGGCAGGATGAGGCGAGGTCCTGGGGCTCCGGGCAGTGCCATGTGGTATACGGGGAGGCCCAAGGGTGGGTGCTCCTCCGACGGGGCCCTGGGCATCCCTTCCATCCTGTCTAGCTCAGCTACATCCTGAGGCTGCACAGGAGCTGCTGGCTGACGCTGACGTGTGTGGCCAGAAACATAGGAAACGGCCTTGCTTTATTTGGGGCGGCCACCCCCTGGCTGGCCAGAACCTGCGAGAACAGAACCGGGACAGAGGTTCTGCGACCTCAGGATGCACTTCCCAAGGAAACTAGCAGGGGACCCACCATCTGCAGTGTCCCTCACCCAGGGCAATGCTGGAGTCACATAACAAGCAGCTCACAGGCACCCTGACACTGGGGGTGGCAGAGGCTGCATGTCCAGCCGTCAGACCTCAGGCCCGAGCAGTGGGCTGACCCTCCAAGAAGATGGGTGCAGTCCCTTGGTGGGCAGGAGGCCTCCCACAGGCCAACCCGGAGCACCTGGTGAAGAGATGCAGGCAGTAGCCCGGGACGGGGGGTGCTCACAGAGCCACAGGACTGCCACCTCCCGTGAGGGCTCCTTCCAGCACACCTGAAAACGGCTCCTGGCGCTCAGCCTGCGGCACTGCCTCTTGCTGCCCGGAGCAGGGCTACAGGAAAGCCTGTGCTGCCAGCTGGTCAGGCAGCATCCTCAGGGGCCGCCCCTCTGCTCCAGTGGGGCAAATTCTGGATATGCAAGTTGAAGCCTCAACTGTTTCCATCAGAGAGACTGCTCTGCGCTGGCCCCCGCGTAGACGTGTACAGACCTGCACCACGTAACACGCAAACACGCGCACCTCTGTGAGCACACGTGCACACACAGGCTGCTCACCATGGGACACACATCCCTTCTGCCTAAACCCTGCGCACGTGCCCACCCCAATTCACACGTACTAACGCATACGCACACGTGCACACCTGTGCATATGTAAACCCACACCTCTGGAGTGCACACCTGCACACTCAGACATCCACAGAATGCTCACTTAAGGCATGTGTAAACACGCACATGCCTGTGAAGGCCCAAGTACACATGCACACATGCCTACATGTGCACCCGTGTACACACAACCACGCATGTCTGCACCAATTCTGCACACATGCGCATACACCTGTGCGGTGTGTGTACACTCAACCCTCACATGCACATCCATGCACGTGTGGGCAGACTGCACACACATATACAAAACCATGCATTGCACACACACGCACCAATAGCCACTCTGCACACACACTCAGACCCAGGCAGTACACACAGGCACACATACAAATGTGCACACGCGGTACCCTCACAATTCTCTACACACATCCATACCCAGGCACCTCTACACACGTGCCTAAGTTCTTCTTCCTGCGCACACACACCCTGCATACACACACATGCTTGCATATGCCAAAGGTCACCCACCTGACTGCAGCCCATGAACCTGTCTACGGGTGCCAAGCACATGCTGTCATTTCTAACCCTCACTTGGCTCACTTCCACTCTCTGACACAGTTCTCCAACCCCCACATGGCACCAGGGAGCTGCAAACTCTGTTTGATGGTCAAGCTGTTTTGAGACAAAGTCTCCCTGTGTAGCCAGGCTGGCCTCAAACTCATGATCTTCCCACCTCAGCCTCCCGAGTATCTAGGATTATAGGCATGTGCCATTATACTCAGCTGGGCAGAGTTTTAAAACACAGTAGGACTAAGAGCAGAAGGAACATCGGGACGTCTCAGGCAGTGGAGGGACACTGCATGAGTCCTGGGGAGAGGAGGCAAGCCTGAATATTTTAGGGCTAGGATGTGTTACGGAGTAAATACCAAAAGCCCCCCACAGGGACATGCTGGAACGCTTGGTCCCCAGGGGGTGCTGATGTCCTGGGAAGCTGTGGCACTTTGGGAGGGGGCCCAGCTGGTAGAAGGAGGTCACTGGGGGTGGCCCTGGTTCCAGCCTGGCCCTGTGCCCGTCGGTCTGCCTTGATGTGAACAGCTTCTGCCACACGTACCTGCCCCCTCTGCCACGCCTTCCCCGCCAACACGGGCTGACCCTCGAGCGCCGTGAGCCCAGTGGGCCTTCCTCCCTGAAGCTGTGTCCGTCAGGCATCTTGGGCACAGCGAGGCGAGTGATGTCTGGGAAGGCGTCTCACCGCTCACAGAGCGGAGTGCGGTGCTGCCAGGTGCCGCGGGGCTCAGACTGGCCAGGCCAGCTGTGCTGGTCAGCCGCCCACGAGGTCACCTCGCCGGGACTTGCTGCTGTGGGCCGCACGTGCGAGCGTCCAAGTCCTTGGCTTGGGCACTGGCCAAGCGCCCGGTCCCTGCTTCTACAGCACTGAAAATCCAGCCACAGGTCTGGGTGCCCAGCCCTCTCGCCACCCCAGCCCGGGTCAGAGGGGCCCAGGCTGGTGGCCCACAGCTCCCTCCCAGCCGCCACAGCCCTGACCACTGACAGCCAGCACGGGGAAGGGGAATCCCCGGCAGGGAAGGCAAGAGGCCACCAGGCTGTCAGGCATGTGCTGGATACACAGCTGCTGATCGGATGTGAAGACTGCAAGGGTTCACTCCTGGCCTGCCACAAACGCTAGTGCAGTGCGGGCACCGTGCCGGCACCGTGGCTGTCGCTGGGCTGCCTCCCAGGTCTGTCGGGAAGTTTCCCTTCTGCCCTGGGCAACGAGTCTAAACTGAGATCTGAGAAGGGAACACGCGGTGTGGAGGAGAAGCACTTGCTGAGCCCTACGCCCACAGCAGGGTGCCCTGACCTTGGCAGCCACCTTCGGGCACGCTCTTCCAGACAGACAGCGAGCCCAGGCCCCTGCGGGTGAAGGGAGGGAGTGCCCTCCTCAAGAATGCCTGGTACAGCCAAGGCCAAGGGCCCCAGTGGGCAGCCCTGGAGCTCGGCCTGGGTAAACTTCATGGGTTGCTTTCCGTTAGACTGTCCTCGTTTCTTTATGCCACGGACCCCTGAGGCCCTGGGTGGGAGTTGGTGCAGCTGTTGCCCATTTCAAGGTTCCCCAGAGTAAAACATAGTGAAAGCTTCTCTGAGAAAGACCAAAAAACCCCCAGGATGCTGTATCATGGTGGGGCCTGAGACCCCAGAGAGAGCCACAGCACGCAGCAGCCTTTGAACCCCACGTGTACAAACTTAATATAGTCTTTTTGCATATTGGAAAAAGCTTTTTTTTTTTTAAATGAAAATCAAGAGTCAGGTGCTGTGGCACCACACCTGTAATCACAGCAACTCCCGAGGCTGAGGCAGAAGGACCATGAGTTCAAGATCAAAGGCAGCCTGCGCAACTCAGCAGGACCCTCTCTCAAAATAATAAAACATGGGGTGAGGGGTGCAGCTCAGCGGTGGAACATTTGCAAAGTATATGTGAGGCCCTGGGTTCAACCCACAAGTACCACATGCACAAAAACATCATGGAAGTACTAAGTACTAAGTACTTTCTTCACTCCATGGAAAGGGTGGGAGGAGGTGTGATTCCCACACCACACACATGGTGCACACACGCACACAGGTGCACACGTGGACACACGAGACGTGCATGCACAGAGGACACACACCCACGCACAGATACACGCGTGCACACGTAGATACACGCACATGTAAACAGATGACATGCAGACATGGGCACTCGTGCGCACACTCATGCACACACACGGACAGACACAGGCCCTCGTGTGCTCACACAGGCCCTCGTGCGCACACTCATGCACACACACGGACAGACACAACCCACAGAAGAGGCCGAGGCAGGTCCGAGGCAGGTGCGGCGCTCCTTACCTGGGGGGGAATGAGATGTCCAGTTCATACAGTCGGTCCTTAAAGACAGATAACTCCTTGTCAAACTCCAACAGCTGAAGAAAAGAAAAAGGAAAGAAAATCACTTTGGCTTTCCTCACTGGCTGACTGGGCATCGGTGTGCAGCTATATAAACTGGAAACGAGCCGGCCTCAAGCACTCAGTGTGACTCCTGCCCTCCCCAGAGGTACTAAGCTGCATCCACAGGGAGATCTAGGGGCGCCTGCCTGGCCCAGTGTCCAGCCGCCTCCGCTGTCACCCACGCAACCCTCTGTGCTCGGGTAGCCCACACAGGCACCTCAACAAGCCCTCGCCCTGCCTGGGCCTGCGGGGCCCTCTCCAGGGCAGGGCGCACTTTCTCAGCAGAAGAGCCTTGGCTCCCATGGTGCTCGGGGACCACAGCCCCCCTCAGGAAGCAGATCACAAAACACAGCTCCACGGTGCACCCTGGAAATCGCCACACTGCCTATAGAGGAAGAAGTGACCAGCCCAGCCCTTCAGGATGTTTAGGGACAAAGCCCAGAGGGTCTCATGCCCTCCTGTAAGGAATGGGCCCCTGGCCCCATTTCCGGGTACCCACCCACCTTCCCCCACTCCTGAACGTGTGGCCAGAAGCTGCGTGTACAGTGATCACCAGTGCACCAGGCTACCTACCCACCCTCCCAGGCCTCCTGCCTACTCCCTGCCAGGGCCACCTTCACCAGGGCCGCACCAGACCGTGTCCCTCTCCTGACCATCAGCCAGCATAAACTGGGGCCAGTGAAGGGTCATGTCAGAGGGAACAGGCGAAATCCCCATCAGAAGTGGCACTGTTCATGGGATGTGGCAAGAGGGACAAGCCAAAGGTCCTTTGGCACGAGGGACCACTGTAGATAGAAAGAGCTGCCTTATTTCAATCCACACGGTCAGAGCCACATTCTGTGGCATCCTGGACATACAGACTCGAGCCAGAGAGCCTCAAACCTGCCTGGACCTGCTCAGACACCAAGGGCTGGGGGGCGGCATCCCAGGGTGCCACATGAGCCTCTACCTCCTGCTGGTCATTGGGCTGGGGGATGACAGGTTCCCAAAGTGCAGACTAAGGCAGCACCTGGCCCGGGAAGGCAGGCTGAGCACTGAGGGAGGCCGCCGGCTTCAGTCTGGTGCCATTGCAGTCTTCGGCACATTATCAGTAGGAAGTGGGGCGAGTGCGCCTGCTCCGTGCTGCCCACTGCATAAAACGGGGAGCCGGCTTTCCCCAGGGCCTGGGTGGGGACTCAGGAGCAGCTCAGAGGGGCCACAGTCCACAGGTACCTCTGACCGAGACTCTGTGGCAGCCCTGAATGTTGACGACTCTTCAGTTGCAGGGGCGTGCAGACGGGGTACCTACGAGACGTAGCAAGTCTCCGGCCTGGAGGCTTCCTGGCCCCTGAGTGGCCTTTACGTTACCGCTGCGCATGCACGCGGCTGTCTGGTCCTGCGTGCCCTCAGGCTTCACGTGCACGCCCCTCCGTGTCATCCTGCCCTGCCCTGGAGCAGGGGCCCCACTCTCCTCTGGAGGACCCGTGGGCTGGACCAGCTCTCCCGCCCCACAGCAAGTATCTGACTTCCGGCCAGTGTTCCGGAAGGAAGAATTCTATGGCTCCGTGTTCCCTTGCAGCCCTTTGGTCGCACAGCCTTGCTGCTTCTGGCTGCTATGGTTCCAGACAGCGTGGGGAACCTGCCGGGCTCCCTGGGGTGCTCCCAGGGCTCAAGCTTGGTGCTCTGCTCTTTCGCTCTGACTTGTGGAGTCTTCCTCCCACTTGGGACTCACGGTGCTTCCTGAGGATCTGTGCCGCGGACGGCCGTGGAAGAGGCAGCCTTGGGAGCCCCTGCGGAGGGCAGGCTCTGCCACTCGCTGCACCCTGCCACTCACCCTTTGCCACACCTGCGTTTCCGTGCCGCCTCTGGGCCACCCAACCCTCCATCGTTCAGTTCATAAATCCTTTCTTCAGCTGCGTGTGCTCAGCCTGGAATTCATCCATGGAGCCTTCATTCCGATGGCTGTGAGCCTAGAAATTGTGTTTTCTGGCTCACTGGTTCCTTTTTCTTCATGGTGGACACTTACATTTCTGATTCTTTCATCTTTTCGACAATTTAAAAATGTGTATTTTAAGCACCGAGCGGGGTGGCTCACACCTGTAATCCCAGCAGCTTGGGAGGCGGAGGCAGGAGGATGGCAAGTTTGAGACCAGAGGCAGTCTGCATAATTTAGCAAGACCTTGTCTCAAAAAGTAATAAAAAAATGGGCTGGGGGCACAGCTCAGTGCCTGGGTTCAACCCCCAGTACCACAAAAAAACAAACAAAAAACCAAAACCAACCAAACAAAAAAACCGTGTATTTCACAAGCTGTATCAGGAACTGGAATGTTAGTACGTAACTGCTACCAACCATCCAACCGTGTGACATTCTTAGGGGTCGAGTCGGCCTGTGGTTGCCTTCAGACTCGGACTGAAGAGTGGAACGTTTCCTCCCAGGCTCTGCAGTTGGGATGGGGGTTTTGCACCCCTGGTTCTGCATTTAAGGAATCTCTAGTTGTGAGGTGAATGTGGGCAACCCGCAGAGACTCCAATCCAGTGACAGGAGATCGCAGACCAGGAGCTCACCAAGTGCACACCTCGGAATTTCACCTCCGATACAAGGTGTTAGAAGCGCAATTGTTTCCCTCACTTTTCCTTACGCAGTAAAGGAAACTCCTGGGACCTCAGGCATCCCCCGAGGCTCATCTCCAGAGAAGGGCGCGGGCAGAAGCCCTAGCTGCAGTGCCTGGCCCTGGGCGGCACTGATCCTGAGAATCACCAGTGCCTGCCAGCTACCGGCCAGGCCCTGGCTGCCTCCCAAGCTCCCTGAGAGAGACGCATGGCGGGACCAGCCAGGAAGGACAGTCTGGTCATGGAGCAGCCAGCGCCCTCAGCTCGGGCTTGTGGGAAGTGGCTGCAGGAGAGAAGGGCTTAGGTCTCACCAGGAAGCGGCAGCCTGGGAGCACTGCCCTGCCGCCAACCCAGGAGGGGACGGCGCACAGGTGAGGACCTGCGCCGAGAAATGAACCAAGAACCTTGCCTCCTGCTGCGCACAGAGCAAAAGCCCATCGCAGCCACAGCGCTGGGATTGTCGGGTGACAGAGCCACCCACCGAGGCTCCTGCAGGAGCCCCGGAGCCCACACCCGGCGCAGAAGGGCAGAGTGTCCTCCTCACGCGAGGGTTCTGCTTGCTGCCGGCCTCACCGCCCCTCGTGGAGCACGTGGAGAAGCCAGGCAGGGGCCCCGTCCGTACAGGGGCTGCGCTGCCCCTCCCCACCGGGGCTGCTGGGGCCGACAAGCATCCCCCAGGCCCTCTGGGTTAGGCCCAGAAAGCACTGGTGCTAGAGAGGGACCGGGCTGAGGCCAGCACCTCGGGCTCCGTCCACGCCTGCTGGCAGCAGCAGCAATGCAGAGGCCAGGAGCCCACTCGCAGGGACCACAAGAGGCAGAATTTGGGCCGCTGGTTCAGTCGGCTTCCACTGCGTTCCTGCCAGGTGAGGCTCTCACTCAGGTGGGCAACCCTTGCCTTCCATTGCCACAGGTGGGTCTGTGAGCCCAGGGACACGCAGCTGGAGCGTTTGGGTCTCCAGGTGGCAAAGAGAAAGTGAGTCCCACGGGAGTGTTGTGGGTGCAGGACATGGTGAGGGGCCCTGGGAAAGGGTCACGCGCAGGGCCAGGGAAGATGAAGAACCTCAACACGTGACCCTTTCAAGGAGAGACTGGGGGCCGGACCTGAGCCTCCGCAGACGGCCACCTGACACTGCGGTAAGCGTGTCCTGCTGCCCTCTTACAGCTTCGCATACCACAGGGCAACACCTCAACAGGCAGCTCTTCTTCTCTGCCTCGGTTCGGATGGGCAGGAACCAGTACAGGCCCTTCATTAGGAGGAGACGGATGGGCGCTCCTGCTCACCCACCCCCCAGCCCCAGCTCCGGCCACATCTGGGCTCTTCCTCCTCTGCACCCAGCTACAGAGCACGGCCCTCCTGGACATGAGACCAGACGAGCAGGGCCAGCTGAGGGCCTGTGGCCTCCCACCAGCCCCAGGGCCTGGCTCCCTAGTCCTCTGGTTACACCACAGCCTGCTTCCCCAACCATGCCACCCGCCGTTTCAGCCCTCAGACAAGTTTTCTGTTCTCTCCTCCGTCCCTCTCTCTCCCCCTTTCTCTCTCCCTCCCCCCCCCCCCCCCCCCCCCCCTCCCCCCCCCCACACACACATGCACACCCAATACTTGTGCACACACACACGGGCACTCACATATGTACACACACGTGCATTATACAACATACACATACCAGACATGTGCACGCACAACACACAGGCACATACACACACAGGTACACACTCATGCGGATACACACAAACACATGCACACGAAGGCATCTGTTTTGCTTTAAAATTTCTGGCGGGGCTGAGGATGGATAAGCCAGATGAACTACGTGCCAATCACCTTTGCTCTGGGCTCTGCGGCAGGACACCAAACGCTGGCGTGGCCACTGGGCGGAGGTCCTCACGACCAGCTCTGGGAACACCTCTGAGGGCGCTGTAGCTTCACACTGATGCTTGCCACGTGCACCCATGTGTCTGAACACGCATGGGGACCCTGAGTGCCTGTGTCTGGCCTGCACACCCCAGCTTAGTTGCTCTCAGTGAGACACTGTGGAGCTGCGTCAGGCTCCCTGGGGCCTCCGCGGGGTCAGCCCCTGCTCCTGTGAAGCCGGGACCTCGGCTGGCCTCAGCCGATCGGGGCCTGGCCCCCCACGTGGTGGCAGGCTGCCACTATAAGGGTCGGCCTGAGAGTCCCAACTAAAATCAGACACAGACATAACACAGGCACTCGCACGCTCCAGCGGGCGCGGCCTCAGGCGAGTCACAGAGACGAGAAGCAGAGGAGGCCTGAGCCGCCCCGCTCTGGGTCAGCGAGGAGCCATTTGCTCCCTTCTGTCACAGCCACATGGGCTCTGTCGGCACCTGTCCTGGCCGGGGTGCTGGTGCTGACTGAGCCACTGTCCTACTACGGCTCCTGCTTTCAAAGCACCCACCTCGTTTTTGAGTGTGAGAAGTAAGAGTGCAAAGAAACACATCGTCGGGGCGGGGGGTGAGCTGGGAACCCCGGGGCCCCTGGCCATCCTCCAGGCCCCAGCTCACCTGCGCTCCAGCACCCACACCTACCCGAGCTCAGGCCCCCTCCACTTTGGAGGAGACACTTGCGGTGGGCCCATGCCCTTTCCGGCCCTCTGCTGACTAATGCGCCTTTTCCAGGCAGAGACGCCCAGACATTCGCATGTGCATATGCTCTCACTTACACACTTATTAGGCTTCTGCTGTATGCCAGGCGCTCACTGGCCATGAACCAGACAGATGCAATCTTTGCCATCCTGGGCCTTCACGTCTAGTGGCGATGGGGAAAAATGGACGGCAGCCATAGAGACAAATGCAAAACTACTCCGCGACTGTGCGGGGGGTAGGTGCGGCGGGAGGGGGGGCGCGGTGCAATGGGTCCCTGCCAGCCAGCTGGTGCTGACAGGCTGGTGGCACCCTCACCCTGTGTGACCAGCGTGGAGAAGGCCCAAGACTCCAGGCCCACTGCAGCAACCTGAAGTGACGTGGATGAAAGCTCCTGCTGCCGCCAGCGTGAAATATCAGAGGGGAGGTATTTTTGATTGGAAATTACATCGCATTTCTGTTGAATTGATAATTTGTATCTCTCTGAGATTTTTCACAAACTCGATAGCCAATTCCACATGTATCTTAAACATTCTTCTTGATTACGAAGTGGAAAACAGTGCAGGCTGTGTGTGGACAATGATAAAGCAGCTACTGGTCATACGTATCTGTCAGGAGCCGTCCCAGCTGCACAAATTCCACAGTTACTGCAGAGACACCGCGCTGATAAAGAAAAAACAGCCCAGAAAATCAATGCGCCTGGAGCTCAGGCGGTTGCTAAACACACAGAAAACATCTCTACCCAACAGGCTGAGCACCTCGAAAATTCCCAAGCCCTGCCCTGGGACAGCCGGGGAAAATTTAATCTCTCCAAATCCTCACCAGGGCACTCCATCCTGCAGCCCTGACAGCCACACTTATAATTAATTATACAATTTCGATGGGAATATCGACTAAACAAAGCTATAAATCATAGAAAAAGTCAATAGGCATGGACACATTCAATCATGTCCCGGCCAATGATTACTACTCTTAAAATACAATAATTATTTTCAGGAGCCAGCTCGAATTAAATTTCTGTCAGATGGGTACAAGACTGGTGGTTGATGAAGGACGCACTGGACTTTGGGGGCCGCGTCTGGGCCTGCACATCCATCCTGCAGAGGGTAGTTTGTTCTTCGTGTGCGTGGCGTGGCGTGTTTAACCACACCATGAAGATGAGATTATCTCTGATGCTCATTAGGCCGTTTATCTTGTCACTCCAGGCCTGATGGGGACAACTCTCCGGATTCCGGGCTTGAGTAATGGCAGCTGATTCTTTCACACGTGTGACTCAGGCAGAGGCAGGACACGCGCACACCGGCATGACCCCGGGATGGGTCTGAAGATGTGGCTGGGGATCCAAACAGTGGCTGGGCAAGGTCACAGCCAATAGTCTCGCTCCCATCTGGCCCTTCGCAGAAACATGGAGACCTGTCTGTGGGCGGAGAGGCCTCCCAAGCTCCAGGCGTGGAACTGACACAGACTTGATGCTGCGGGTGGCCCACGGGTCACGAGCCACCGCGTGGAGATCTGTCCTCTGCTCCAACTCAGCTGCACTTTTCTATGTAAGACTCAAACTCAAAAGACCTCCTGGATATTCAAACCGATTTTCTTCTTAAAGAAAGACACGGAACAATGTCCTCGGGTAAAGGCAGATTATCACTGACGATAGAACCAGGCCGACCATGTCAATGGCAGCAGCATGTTGTCTAGACGCTAGCAGAAGCACGCAGCGTTTGGACCCACACGAGACATCCCTGGATGTTTCTAGAACATGTGTGCCCTCTCCTCCCCAGCTCTGTTCAAGCTCAGGCTGCATTCCCCCTCGGCTGCACCAGTCTCTTTTCTGCTTCCGGAATGTTCTGTCTCCCTGGAGGCCCTGGCCTCTTCCAACGTGGCCCCTCACTGGCCCCTCGTCTTGTACAGGTGACCTCCCTCCCCTGACTCAGGTGCAGCTCTGCCAGGGCCCAGCAGCCCCTCTCTGGCCTCTCCCAAGCTCATAGACCTACAGAGTGTAGGCCGGGCGCATCCCTGGGCACCGAGCCCTATCCAAGCTCCCCTACCCTTCTGAAATGAACTGGGCCACCACCCCAGCAGGACGACACGGCCACTGCTCTAGGAGCACTGGCCTCCAGTGCGAACCATCGGGCTGTCAATCTCTGTAAGATGTGTGTGAAGAGGAGACCCAGCGGGTACCAGAAGCAGGGAGGAGTGAGGGGAGGGCTCCGGCAGGACAGCAGGCAGAACAGCGGGGGGGGAAAAGCAGGCCCTGCGACACCGGCAGTGCAGGCGCCAGAGGCCCGGCCCAACTCTCCAGCAGTGGGGCAGGAGGGGTCGGGCCCTGCACAGATGAGAGGGAATGGGCCCAGGAGCGGGAGACGGATTTGGGCATGGTGCGGGCCACGCAGGCCAGGCACCGACCAGCAGGAGAGGTGCAGGGGTCCAAGAGCCCACCGGGGTCTGGGCTGACGAGTGGCAAGTGGCAGACATTAGTTCCTAAAAGAGGAAACAGGACAAAGGGAGAGGGGCGGGGCTGGAGACTGAGGGTAAAGACGGCAGATCTGCTCCTGGATGGCGGTGTGCAGGTGTCTGAGAGACACAGGGCTGGCGGTACCTGGGGGACAGCTGGATAGGCCCCTTTACAAGGCACTCAGACGTGCCTGGCGCTCTTCGAAGCCCTTTGCGCGCACTGACCCATGAGTCTTCCTGTATCACAGGAGGGGAACTCGAGGCACCCAGCTGCTCCAGGACAGAGTGGGCGTGTGCGCACCCCACAGCGCCTGGCTCATGGAGCCCGCGTCTGCCCTGACGCTCACACGCTCTCGCTCCGGTGGGGCCACCAGCGGGCATGAGCAGCGTCCTGAGGGCAGGAGCGCCATGCCCGCCTCAAGAGCCAGTCCTGTGATTTTCAGGTGCCTTGGGCACTGGTTGTTAAGTAAGGCTGCCAGGTGGCAGCCTGGAATCACCCACAAGGGAGGTGTACACCACAAAAAGTGGCAAAGGTGTACACAGTGGCTCTCTCCAGTGGGCCCCCCCCAGTACCAGAACAGTCACTTGCACATAACCAGTGTCCGGTAAATTCTGCAGACTCAATGTATTCAGCACGGGACAAAATGACACTGCGGTAAAGACCACTATGAAAGAGAAAGGGCATGGTGGTCACCTCTCAGGGCAGGCCTGCAGGTGGCCCTCGCAAGGAGGAGTGGCGGCACAGAGGCTGACCCCTCCTGACTGGTGTGAGGAGCACATTCCCGGCAGGGCTTTAGTTTACACGTCTGTGTACACACCCGCTCCTGGACACCCGCCCACGGACACATGGGTGTGTGCAGTTGGTATGCGCGTGGTTATGTTCACGTACACGTGCACACATACACACTGTGTACACGGCAAGGGCCCAGCAGGGACGCAAGGAGCTTGTACACAAATCATCGCACGCGTGTGGCCCTGAGCCCCTGCTGCCCATGTGAGGCCAGGGATGCGCTGGTCCCCACCAGGAGCCAGGACCTCAGCTCCCCCTGCAGGAGTCGCACAAGGCTGACAGGTGGAGGGAGCGTCCTGCCGCCTGTTGACAGGGCACAACCCAGGCAGCCCAGCCCCAGCGCCAGATGTGCTCTTCAGCTGCTCCCAGCCCAGTCAGCCTGGAGCCAGGCTTGAGAGCTAAGCCCTGGGCGGTCCTGCATGAAGGGGGCTCTGGTAGGGCACGAGTGTCAGAGCACAGGAGTCCGGGGGTGACCAGCCGCGTGCCCTGGGACAGAACTCACCGCCGTGCCGTTGCTGTCCCGGAAGACCTCCTGGTTGAAGTAGTCGAAGAGCTTCTTTTCCAGCTGGAGTATGACCTGCCAAGTGAGCGTGGCCTCAGCACCAAGCCGGCGGAAGCGCGTCCCCACTCACCCTCCAGTCCCTCAGCCCCCGCTCCCCCGGGGCGGACACGCCAGCCTCACGAGCCTGAGGCACAAGCCACTCACCTTCCGATCGTTGTCTGACTCCCGAAATATCAACTTCACCACCTCGTTGGTGTCGGCAGCCCGGACCGTCTGCATGGTGGCCTTTGTGCAGAGTGTCTGCAGAAAGACACGGAGGGAAATCAGGCCTGGGAGAAGGTGTGTGGCTCGGCAGCCGAGGGGGCAGCACCCTGAGGCCACAACCAGTGGTTTCTTTCTTTTCTTTCTCTTTTTTTTTTTTTTTTTTTTTTGTGGTACTAGGGTTTGAACCCAGGGCCTCGCACCTGCATGCTCTGCCTGTGCTGGACCACTGAGCTGCACCCCCAGCTCATTTTTTTTTTAACTTTTTGAGACAGAGTCTCCTTAAGTTACGCAGACTGCCTCTGGTCCTGAACTTGTGATCCACCTGCCTCCGCTTCCAGAGCCGCTGGGATTACAGGCGAGCGCCACCGTGCTCAGCTCAACCAGTGGTTTCTTGATACCTCCAACTGGAGGCCCAGGTGCTCAGGGTGGCTTCACGGAATGGTTTCACACCTCCTGCCTGGAAGCCCTCGGCAGGCTGCGCCTTATGGAAGGCACCACACGGCCAGCAGCTCTCCAAGGTCCTGTCTGAGCACTGCTACCAGCGCCAGGCAGAAGCAACATACTCTGCCTGCCACAGGAACCAGGGCTTGGGCTGCAGCGCTGACACAGACAGCAGCCTGCAGGGGCCTGGTGCCGGCCACCAGCCAGAGCCAGCACCTCCTACCCCTCCTGTCTGCTCTCAGCTGTCCCGCAAGGGAGGGGGGGACAGACGAAGTCGCAGTCCTGCGCCACGGTGTGAAACCAGTGCAGACCAGCTCCTGTGGGGCAGGCTCAGACTGCCAGGCTGCGGTGAGGACCATGGCACGGGGCCCAGACCCCAGGGGCCCCAGTGCAGGTGATCAGGACTTCAAGAGAGAGACAAGATGCTTTAGGCTCCTGACAAGTGTCAAGGGTGCCTTGTGCACCAGGAGAACTGAGGGGCAGGACAGAGACAAGGAAAGAGCAGGGCCAGTGGGCCACCTCCGAAGCCGGGGCCTGCTCAGCCAGCCCGCGCTGCAGAGGGAAGGGAACGCAGAGACCATCAGCTCTGGCACGATCCTGGCTGTGCTGCCTCTGGAGGCATGGTCTGCGGTAATGACCAGAAGACCAGCTGATGGCTAATAATTAAATTCAGGCTTGCTTGGGGAGGCTGCTGCCTGTCTTAACTTCAGTACGGCAGGGAGGGGTCCATGGGGCACTCCTCAAAGGCAGGACAGAGCTGGAGACCCAGGCAGAGAAGCCTCCTCTGCCTCCTCTGTGCTGAGCCTGCCCTCACAGCAGGGGCCTGTGGGCACAGCATCAGTGGGGGGAACAGGAATATCCAGACACTTTCCAAAGACAGGGGGACCCACAGTGACCAGGCCAGGATGCCTCTGGGAGAAATCAAGGTTGCCTGTGAATGTGGAGCCCCCAGGCTGGGGACTGGGCCTCTGCCCCCCTGGTGGGGACGAAGGGAGCAGCCTCTTCCCCCCTTCCCCTGGCAACAGGTCACGTTTTCACAAAAGCCCAGAAGCGGCAGGGTCAGAAAGCAGAGCTGTGTCACTGGGGCCGGGGGGTGTGGGAGAGACCAACGCAGGGGTGGAGATAAATTTTGAAGGGCCAGTCCACAACTGAGTTATGATTTTTACATAAATTACGCCCCCAAAACCTGATTTTTACAGAGAATACATGCTGTTTACTCACAAGCAGACAGCTGTGGGCTTTCAGAGTGTGCGCTGCAGCAGCCCTGGACTGCCAGGGCCACAGAGCTGCCAGGCACCCACTGGCATGAGCCCCACGACTCCCTCAGCTGCCGTGGGGACCTGCACCCTTCCTTCAGGGTCATGGGGGACAAGGGACAGTCAGAGCCAGCTGCTTGTGTGCCGTCCCAGCCCAGGCTACTCCCAAAGCACACTCCAGGCCAGGCATTGACATGCGGGGCACAGACCAGCTAACCCAGCCAAGCCCCTGAAGTGGCTTTTGGTCTGTTGTGTCACAAATCAGTCTGGAGGCCTTGGAAGGGCGGAGGATTAGGACAAGTACCCAAACAACCTGGCCACCCTGTAGCCTGAGGAGGTCCCGGCCCCATCCAGATGCTAATGCGCTTAAGTGGCTTAAGCCCCTCTCTATGAATGGGGGAGGCTCAGGGCAGGCCGGCAGAAGGCCATTGTGGCCAGCGCAGGACTGCTCAGGAAACCCAGGGTTCTGTCTCCTGAAGGCATCTGCTGGAAACTGTTTAAAACCCGGCTTTATCTCACCGCTCAGGCGCTCCCACAGGATAAATATCCGAAGGTCCCCAGGGCTGTGCCAAGGGCCAGCTGAGCCGCCTCCTTCCTCCTACTCCCCTTCCCATGGAACCGCCTCATTCACAGGTTTTAAAGAAGTGAGCAGAGGCTGAGCAGGCAAAGCTGCCTTTCCCTTCGCCTTTCAATCCAGGGAAGTCGTGACCGCTCATGCGGAAAACGGCCAGGCCGGCCTTTCCGGCTCAGCCACTGCCTCTACGGAAAGGATTTTGCTCTTTTGAAAGGAGAAATAAATGCCCCCAAGGCTATTTTTAAAAAGCCATCGAAGGTTTATTTCGTCATCAGTGGCTACATCGAAGGGCCAGAAAGGAATGGCCCCCGCCCATGGCCTTACTGGCTCTTGAAGGCTGGTTTTATCCCCTGGAATTTGCCAGGACCGCTGTGAGCCAAGAAGTCCACCTGTCATGTGGACCACAGACTCTCAGTTTCTTCTTGCTTGGACAGCTGTCAAAGCAGCCTGGGTGACCGTGGGAGGCAGCTGTTTTCTGTGCCATCAGATCACACAATTTCTACACCCCATTAGGTCTGCACAAAGCCACCGCATGATCAGATGCCCCAGTGTGCACGTGTAGAGCTGGCTGGCTTGTCCCGGGGACTAAATCTGCCTCCTTGCCCTCCACTCAACTGTCACAAACGATCCCCACAAAGTTCAAAACTCTATTAAGAGCAAGTAGCCTGTCAACCCTAACAGGCCAAGTTTCTCAATACAATGTTAAAAAGACAATGTTTTTAGAAAAGCATCCATCAGTGCTCTCTGACACACGGGTTTACCTGGGCGTTTCAGTGACAGCCAGGCTTGGCCTCTAACCTCAGAACAAGAACCCGGGCTCCACCCATGCCCCTCTGCACCCCTCTTTACCTGCTGCAGGAGAGGGGGCAGCCACCCACGAGCACACAGGGTCTTGGGACCAGGGCTGCCCAGGGATCTGCCAGGAGCCTGCTCACAAAGACCTGAGTTAGCATGACTTCTGGGGCCTTGGCACTGCCTCCGGGCCCTACAGAGTCTGCCCTGGAGTGCTAGGTGGGCCCCAGAGCTTAGGATAGGATATGTCTTTTACAAAATACATTTGCAAGTTCTGTAGGATAATTTTTGGTCTATAGTGGCAAGAGGTATATCAAGCAAAATACATAAGAAGGGATTGTAAAAATTTCTACCAGCAGTGGAAACCAGACAGGACAGCTCTAAGCTCAGGGCGCAGTTGCAGGATGGTGCCGGCATCCGGCAGTTCCCCGACTGCTGAGCTACCAAACGCGCTCAAACCGTGAGGCGGGCACTGTGCTTCTGCTTCCACAGTCAGCAGTGTTCCTTACACAGCACCTCAGGCTGCATCTGCCAGCAGCCCACAAAGCGTGGCCTCCACGGTAGCTCTGACCCAGGAGGGCAGGCTTCCCTCTGTACCCCGCCCTGCTGAGCACACAGCAGGCTCCCTGGGCAGAGGCTGAGGGGGATGGAGAGCCCTGGGGGGTAGCACCCTGAAATCCACCACAACGGGCTGGTTTCCAAATGCCACACAGCCCAGGACCAGGCAGACACAGACTCCCGGGTCAAGCATCTGCCAGCACTGCCATTTGGTCACCAGTGCCAAGGTGGCCCTGCTGCCCCCAGCGTCCAGTGAGCATGTGGGCATGCTGTGCGCCTCCACCACGCTCTCTGCCAGGTCCAGTGGACAGCCAGGTGGTCGTGATCCTGCCCCCTGAGCTGGTTGGGTGTCAGAGCCGGGTAGGAAGGCTTCTTGGAGGAAGAAGCAGGGCTTAGCTCAGAGCAGGTACAGGCCCCAGGCGGAGACCCCAGCCTGAGCAAAGACAGGCCAGGGCGGGCAAGGGTCTGAGTGCAGGGCAAGGGGTCCGGGGGAGCCTGTGGGTAGAAGTAGGACCACAGGAGAAGCCCTGTTATTCAGTCTCGGGATGGTGGGGCTCCTGCAACATGGGACAAGAGGTGGCCATGGCAGGGACGTGGCACGGAAAAGCAGGAGGACGGTGGCTGAAGTGTGAGGCAAGGTCAGTGGAGTCCAGGGGGAGGGGAGGCAGGGACGAGGAGAGGAGATGGACCCTGTGCATGTGGGCCCAGGCCTGGGGGCTCCCAAGAAACCACAACAGGAGTGGGGTGCAGCCAGCACAGCCAGTGGCCCCTGCTGGTCCACCCAGGACTCGGCGAGCCCCTTTGCTCCTCAGAGGCAGAGGAAATCCAAACGCACTTTGACCCCAAGAAATACAGAGCGCGATGCATGAGTGGGAAGAAGACACTGCTTGGTGGAACATGACCGGCTGTGCTCTGCCACCGCCCTGACCCGGAGCAGTGGCCTCCTGGCCTCAGGCTCCACCTTAGCCTGGAACACACATCTGTCCGCAGGGTGTTCCTGGGCTGCGGGACATGTGAGCTGAGCGTGGGCACCACTGAGGCAGGAGTGGCTGAGGCCACGCAGGGTGTGGATCTTGCTGACGGTGTCTCTGAGTGGGGGGGAGCAAGCACCAGGGGCTCTGGGTGTCTTCAGGAGTTCAAAGTGCCAGCTGCTCTCAGCCATGGTCCTCGGCCTCGGGCCAGCACCAGGAGTGACACCACGTGCTGTGGAGGATGTTCTGGGGTGGGGTCAGAGAAGGGGGCTGGGCTCACAGGGGTGGGGTCTGCAGCCACTGGGAAATGGCATAGAAATGGCGGGCTCAGGAATGCCCCTGTCGGCTGGGGGAGTCCGCCTGATTCACAGATGTTCCCCTGGCAAGTACTGCTTTCTGTTTGTGTTTCTGAGGCAGACCAGCTGGACCTGTGGACTTCTGAGGACCAAAGCCCACCCCTCAGGAGCCGCAGGTGCCGGCACCTTCTCAGAGGGAGGCATCCCAGGTCTCAGCCCGCCTGGGGGAGCTGTGTGGCTTCACGGGGAGACAGAGGCCCCAGTCGTCCACCAAGAGAGCAAGGCCACCTGCGCCAGGCGCTGCTGGCCTCATCCCTCAGGCTGGCTTGCCAGTGTCCTGGGCTCTTGCGGAGCAGCTCTGAGCACCTGGGAGTTAAGAGCTCAGCTGGCACAAACTGCTCATTGTGCCTCCTCTCCTGGCCACTGCTTTGGGCACACCCTGGCCTAGAATGTGCCGCAAAGGAGATGTGGGCCGGTTGGCAGAGGCCTCAGACACACATGGCCTGGACCTTGCAAGGCCACCAGGCGCAGCACTATCCCGCTCAGGACCCTGCTCTGGTGACGGGCAGGTTAGCTCCGATATTAGCAGGTGATAATGGAGAAGAAGGGATTGGAAATGGCACCTGCCTTTCCCCCATGATGAAGAAGCCAAGTGCGTGTCTGAGGACACTGCAAGGACATCTTCAAGTAGATCCCACACCCTACCCAAGCCCTCGAGCCACTTACAAAATAGAGACCCTAGGCCCACATCACACTAGGTGCACAGAGCTGGGCACCTGCGGCTGATGCCACACTGGGCGTTCCCTACTTTGCATAAACTAGAGGGAACGCGTGCCCATGCTATCTTTCCCGCTCTCCTTCTACAAGGGCACTTGCGCGCTCGCTCGCACACACAAGCTCTCTCACTCTCTCTCGCTCTCTCTCTTGCCCTCTCTCCCTCTTCTCTCTCCAGCAATCATGTATCATGTGCACGTCTCTCCTTTCTCTGGGCCCCCCATTCCGTGTATTCAAGGCACCTTTCCTCCTAAAAGCCTGCCTAACTCTCCTGTACTCTGCCTTCTTCACCTTTCCTTGGGAATAGAAATCTCCTTATGCCGAGTCACCCAGGGAATGCAGGTTTTCCAAGTTCCTTTGCAGATTTACCTAAACATCTTTAGGTGCCTCAGTTTCCCCTGTAATTCCTTAAAGGTATACTCTCTTTAATACATTTATATTCTCTATCATAACTGCTGTGTCGGGTATAAATTCTTTTATATGCCAGATCCAAGGACCAGGGTTTTGTTGCCAAGTTACAGGACCTGCCTCTCTCTGCTCCCCATGAGTCTCCCGTAACACTGGGAGGGCTTCACAGCGCCCTTGTCTAGAATGCCCCGTCGTCACGAGCAGCCACATAAGGCAGCGAGGACAAGCTTTAAAGGGGATGAAAACTCATGGCCAGATGTCCCGAGACTGTTCATGAACCCAGGGGCCTTCTGGCCTCACCAAGACTGGACACTGCCTGGCTTCTCCACCTCCTTCTGTCTACGGTCAAAGGTGCCAAGAGCTAAGTGAACACAAAGCATGGCGGCCCCAAGCCCAGACACATGGCAGGCATGACAGAGGCAACATTCCAGTGCATTCTCAGTTTAATTAATTACCTCTTTTCTTCTTTCCAAACTAAGACCTAAAAGAAATCATGCTGCCACGCCCACCTGAGATTGTCGAGGTCCACCTTGCAGCCAGAGCAACCACAGCCATGAGTGTGTCGGGCTCTGGAAGTCTCGCCCGCAGCACCCCTGCTGGAGAGGGTGTGTGCGCCCCTGAGCCACAGAGCCTTCCCAGGAGGGGTTCACCGGTGGCAAAACGCAGGTCAGACGCTCGACACCGGACTGGTTCAGGTCTCAGACTCGTGGACTGCACTGCACATATTCAGCCCTATGCAAAAGCCTTAGGGGCAGGACCAGATTTCCTCATCAAATTGAAGGTGGAGCAACCTTAAAACTGAAAGCAACACACAGAATGAGCCTGCTCCTTGAAGCTGCGAATACTGGGCACTCGGCTGTTTCAGCAGTGCCTGGCCTGGTCCTGGCCTCACCAGCAAGGGCAGACTGGCTGCAGCCCTGCTCTGCGGAGCTCCCTGCAGCCAGCCTGGGTCCGTCTCATCATCAACACCTAGTTCTGCAACAGGGCAGGTGTCAGAACCTCCTGCTTACTCCCCACTCAGCCGTGGTCCGTGCCACAGAGTGAAGGCACCCCGCCCCTGGCAAGGACACCCACCTGTCAGAGCCTGGGGCCGGCCTTGGGGAGTGTCCTCATCATGCCTCAGCCACGGTTCCCAGGCACACAGCCCACCTCCCAGTGGTGGTGCGTCCCGACCACCACTGCTAACCAGCACGAGCCCCTCCACACGTGGAGGAGGAAGCCGCTCTGGAGCGTGGCGATCCCCACGCATGCTCTGCAGACGTCCCACGATGCTGTGGGCTGATGGAGGAAGCGGTGGGAAGCCTGCGCCTGCCCCAGGTCAGCACTGGCTGGCTGCTCCTTACAGCAGACCTGCCCCTGCCGACTGCAGGGGGCGGTGAGTGGGTGGGCTTGAACATACGTCTTACCAATTTTTCATGCCCATCCCTTTAAACGTGACCCTGCTCCTGAGCTTTTATCCCTCTGACAACTTTGCGCAAGGAAACATGCGGACCCGCTGATGGCATGAAATTGGGGACAAAGGCCTGGCAACAAAGCAGGAGGAGGGGCTGCCGCCCACCGAGCTTCCATCCCACACAGACGCCCACAGGAACGTCTGAAAGATGCTGAGAAGGAAATGGGCCTTAAAACAATGCCTTCAGCGGCTTGGAGGAAGGGGCTAGAGGAAGCCGCGTGCTCGGCAGGGAACCAGCCCGGCATCCTGCGTCTCAGGGACGCGCTGTCAGCCACGTGGGCTCTCAGGTCCATTTTGGGTCCCAGACACAGGGACGAGAGCACCTGAGCCAACATCTCTAAGATTTCAGGGAAGAACAGCAATCACTAGCCAGTGGCAAAACCACACACGGGAGGCTCCGGTCTGCAGCCATGGGACCAGCTGCTGGACTGAATCAAGCTATGTCTGCTGCCAAGGGATGGCATTTCAGGCTAAGGGAGGGGATGAGCTCGGCCCCCAGACAGCAAGAGCAGGCCCTCCCAGGGCGAGGGGACGCTGTCCTCGGAGCTGAGCAGGAGCCGGGCTCCAGGGCAAGTTTGAGCAGCTGTGGAAGGTGCTCCTTCTGTGTGGCGCCAGCACCGGGCAAGGGTGGAGGAGCTGGGACACGGAGGCCCCGTGAGCACCCAGGGATGAGGCTCCCCTGGCTCTGTCCTGCCTCGTCTGAGCACTAACCCTCAGAGTACAGTCATGGCTCAGGTGCCCCATGCAGCTCACCTGGGGAACGGGGGCTCCAGCAAAACTCCCAGAGCCCCTGGGAGCTGTGCTGAGCGGATCTTTTGCATCACCTGGATTCCACCTGGTCCCCGGGTGCCTGTGGCTCTCGGGATGCACAGCCCTGTGCAGAAGCACCCACACCTCAGACCTGACGCCAGCCTCCTTCATTCCGGGTGCAATGGAGTTAAGGCTCCCCTGGACGAGGAAGCTGCCTTTCTGGCTCAGACGATGGACAGGCACATGTGGCATAAGCCAGCACTGGGCCTGGGAAGCAGGAACCAGACCAAGACCAACAACTTGCACTTTGGCAGGAAACTGCTGAGGACCAGGAAGCCAGCTCCTGCCGCCGGTGCTGCAGTGACATGCGTGTGTGAGCTTGTGGCCTGCTGTCCACTGGAAAGGCAGCTGCCGACAGGGCAGCAGGAAACGCATCACAGCCCCATCTTTCCTTTGACTGTCTGCTGCCTCTGATTAAATTCTAGTGACAAAAATGTCCAGAAGCAAAGGGCCACACGTGTGAGTTCCCTGTCCTGGCTCTCAGGGAGAAAAGACAGAATGAAAGAAAGCAAGGGCTTCAGGCAGACGGCTTACAGCCACATTGAGGGTGCCACATGGCCTTCGCTTAGGACAAGTTAACGGAAAATCATTACCACAAAGTTCATGTTTTCCTAATGCCTCCAGAAAGTAGAACCGACCTGGAGGATAAACAGTCTTTGGGCTAAAAATAGTCCTCCCACAGTGTTGCACATTGATATGCATTTGTCTTCTGCTAGGTCGTACACTACTAAATCAACAGAATGCCTTTCCCCAGAAGGCAAGATTGACCAGAGAAGCCCCCGTGCTGCCGCCACTGTGAACACACTTAGACACTGGCGGGGGCGACTGCTCACCAATAAGCCAGCATATGAAGGTGCTGGGTTGAATGGCAGGTTACTGAGAACTCGGGCATTAAATTCTGACAGACATCTAGTCCTTGGCTATCTACCTGCACTCTGTTGTTGTCATTGCTGTTAGATGCTGTCGCTTCAGGTCCCACTCATAGCGACCCTATGTACAACAGAAGGAAACACTCCTTGACACTGTGCCACGCCTGGCACTGTCAGTGCTCCTCTGCTGTGCATGTGGTGGTTGTTGTTGTTAGGTGCTGCTGAGTCGTGTCCGACTCAGAGACCCTCATAGGGCTTTCAATGGCTGTTTCAGGATTGCCTTGGGAGTGGGTTGCCTCATCCTTTTCCTATTTTGCGGTGCTGGAAATCGAACTCAGGATCTCAGAAACTGCAGAGCAGTGCTCTGCCAACGGAGCTAAATCCCAGCCCCCATGCGGAGGGACACAAAATAAGCATCATCTAACTCCTCCTTGATTTACTGATGTCTACAGACATTACTTCAAGTCTTAGACATATTCAGATAGAAAACAAGGGTAACCGGTGAGTTCCTTCACTGACAGCTTTGCGACGGAAATGGTGGCTTTAAAACTTGCGTGCATCATTGGCAACTTGGGGGTCCATGGGACACGCACAGAAAACAGTACCAACAAGTTTTCTGACCGTCCCCTTTTGTGCTGGACACGTGCTGTACCCCAGTCAGCATGCATCCCGCAGGTGTCCATCTCAGCAGCTGCCCCTGGGGACACCTGTGTGTGGTCCTGAAGAAAGGCCCGAGACCCGTAGGTCACCACACAGAGAGGTCCTTGGGCCCTCCTAGGGCTAGGAGGCCAACACTAAACTGGCACGAATGACGCTACACTCAGGTCTGATGCTCTGTGACAGAAATGCGTGACTACGTGGCACGTCACAATAGTCCCGACGTAACCCTGGCTCAGTTTTCAGCCTCCATTCCCAGGACACACACGCAAGCTGCCAGAAAGCAGAAGTGCCGCTCGCCTGGTCCTCACAAGGTCCCCAGGCCCTCATGGTTCAAGGGGTTGCTCACAAGGCCAAGCAGGCCAGGGAGCAAGCAGTCTGTGGCCACGCTGCGGTGCTAGAGCT
This sequence comes from Pedetes capensis, assembly GCA_007922755.1. NCBI lineage: Eukaryota > Metazoa > Chordata > Mammalia > Rodentia > Pedetidae > Pedetes > Pedetes capensis. Next base: position 9,593 of record VMDO01013920.1, on the reverse strand, counting down.
TTCCCTCATGTCACGGGGAACGCTGGGGCCGTGGAGACCCAGGCTAGGTGGGCCCCATCCACAGCCTGTCAGAGGGGGAGATGGAGCTGGCTGCGGGAGCCCAGTGAGTGTGGAGCGGGGCACCTCACTGCCTGTGCACCGGCAGCCACATGTGCTTTGCCTGGGACCCTGTCCCAAGCAGGAGACAGGACTGGAGGACCACAGGTGGCCGGCCCGCCCACCTTGGGTGGTGCTCAGGGCATGTGCTTACCCTGCAGCAAACCAAGGAGAGCGCACCATGACGTTGCTTCTCCAGGCTTTTAGGACCAGAGTAGAGCAGGGGCTGGCAGAGTGGCTGGCCACCCGCTGCTTCCCACTCTCTCCCAAAAGAACCCCTGCTTGAAAGGTTGACTTTTTTGAAGATGGGGGAGCTACTAATGATGGTGCAGAAAATGTCTGCCTGCCTGACAACACTGTGGGCTCTAGGGCTGGGCCCGGGCCCCCCCCCGGTGCTGAGCTCATGGGCACCATGCACCAGTGATGGGCAATGGGGGAAGGTGTCTGTCAGCACCTGCAGTGGCCCTTCCTTCTCCTCTAGGGATGTGGTCAACTGGTCGTCCAGAAAAATACACCACAAAGACCCTGCCATTTCCTCTGCCAAGGCTGCCCTCACTCCCTGGAGCCAGGCAGTACCGGACATGGCATGGCGCTACCCAGGGCCTGCACTGCCCCATGGATGTCACAAACTGCCCCAGCCAGAGAGGTCCCTGGGGAGGCACCCTCAGGATGTCCTCAGGCTCAGAGAGTTAGGAAGGGGTGGGGGGGGCATAGGTTCCACCTTGCGAGAGGGTCCCCATCAGGTTTCAGAGCTGGAGAAGCAACAAAGTGGGGCCAGGAGGAGCAGTGACCACAGAGACCTGGCTCCTCTAACCCTTCTGGGACAGAGGAGGGGAATCCAAGGTCTTCTGTCTTCTTTTTCTACAAACTGGGAATTTTTGACATCAATCTACTTGTTGGAAACACTGGCCTATTAAAGCATGTAAAGTGACTTTCCCAGAAGTAGTTGTTACAACTCAGCGTGACGTGGCTGGTGTCAGGCTCTGTGCAGAAAGTCCAAAGAAAAGTCACTTTTTAAGCCAGTCACTTAAAAACAAGCATCATGATTTTGACGAGTAACTGTGTGGTTGCTGGTATTTTAAAACACGAGCATGCGCACTGAGCAGCGCTGTGCATGCTCTGCCTGAGGCCCAGCACGTGGTCTCCCTGGACTGAGAGCTCAGTCTCTCGCAGGTGAAAATGGGATAAAATGTCCCCGTGGCCCTGAGGCAGCTGCAGCCAGAGGGGAAGTGGGGCAGCCACTGGTAGATGCTGCAGCAGGTGAACCTTGATACATTGAGCACCGGGAACCAGGGAGAGCTGTGGTGAATTTCTTTCTGCTACTGTGTGATGGAGGATGCAACTGAGGACTGCAGCCTAGGGTAAGGACCCACCACCTCGGAGATCACAGTCCCGTCTGCCCACATTTAGACCCACCACCATGGAGATCACTGTCCCATCTACCCACGTTTAGACCCACCATCTTGGAGATCACGGTCCCATCTGCTCACGTTTATACCCACCACTTCGGAGATCACGGTCCCGTCTGCCCACGTATAAACCCACCTCCTTGGAGGTCATGGTCCCGTCTACCCATGCTTAGACCCACCACCTTGGAGATCACGGTTCTGTCTGCCCACGTTTAGACCCACCACCTTGGAGATCACGGTCCCACCTACCCACGCTTAGACCCACCACCTTGGAGATCACAGTTCTGTCTGCCCACGTTTAGACCCACTTCCTTGGAAATCACGGTCCCGTCTGCCCACGTTTAGACCCACCACCTTGGAGATCACGGTCCCATCTGCCCATGTTTATGGCTGGTGCCCCTGCAATCACAGCCCTGTCAAAGGTCTGAGCAGTAGCCTTTCAGTCGGCTCCCTGCAGGGTCCACAGGAGCCAGCGTGGATGGTCTTCCTACCTGCCTCTGGACACAACTACACTGCCCCACGCTGGGCCTGGATTCCTGGTACACTGCTCTGCCACAGTAAGGGCAAAACACCAAAGCGCAAATACTGGCCAGGCAGAGAGAAAACATACACACAGAGCCTGAAGAGTTGGGCCCATGGGCGCCTAAGTCCTCGGAATGCACAGCCCTACACACGCATGCATATGCACACAGGGGCAGGCCAGGCACAGCCATCTCAGCTGCCCCTGCCCACCAAGCCCAAGGGAGCACTGGTGGACATAGCCTGTTCTGTCACAGACTGGACTGTGCCCGCTTTGCTCATGGGCTGAGGGGTCCGTGCACAGAGAGGCAAGACACACTGGCTCAATAAGGACCAGTGACCACAGGCAGCCAGCAGTTCTCAGGGGGCCCTTCTGTGCGGCCTTTGTGGGTAGCCGCTAGGTGTGACAATGCCTTCCTAACTGACCTACAGTGGGTCCTGGACAGCAAAGCTGTGTGCCTCTGGGGTCAGGGCGTGCATTGCTGGGCGGTCTGAGCTGGGCTGCTTCTGTTGGCTACAGCCTGCCTCCACCACAGGCATGAAATGGGGTGTGCCCAGCAATCCTCCCCCAACGGCTCTTCCTGTCCAGCACTGGGACCCCCTAAGGGCCATCTGAAAGGCACATCCCAGGAGCCTCTGTGCAGGGTAGCTGTGGAGGCAGCAGCACCCCACAGGCTGGTTCCCCGATGGGGCCACTGACACCTAAGCATGTACCTGTCAGAAACTGACAAGTAGATTTTGAAACTGGCTACCAACCACCCAAAACGCATCCATCACTGCCACTGTTGGGGACGTGACAGACAGCAGGTGTGGTGAGGCTGGGCCACGCGGGGACAGGCGCGCCTGGCACTACTGTCACTCTGCGTCACCGCAGCCAGCTGAGCGTCCCAGCTGCCAGTTGCCGCCGCACAGGCGTAAAACATACCACCCGAACAATTGCAGCAGCACGGTTGAGCTGGAGGCTGCATGGTTAATTAGTGTAAGAATGCGTGGTCCTGATAGACGGCACTTGATAATCATGTTTAATTTGTGTATGTTTTAATTACGGCGTACGCAGTGCCAAATGTGATCGCAGTATCATCTTTGCAGTTCTGCTCTGCAAGCATGTTTGCATTAATTTGCATTTGAAACGCACGGAGCTGCTCCTTCCTAGAGGACAGAGCCTCTTCACTTTGCACACACAGAGCCTCTTTCAGCTGGGCCCATCCAATCCCCGTAATCCTCCCTAGCTGCCAATGAGAAGGAGCGCTCCACTGTGCTCTGAGGGCCTCCAGGGCCCAGAGGGTGGTCCCGGTCCTGAAGGCACCCCAGGCCCTGCTCCACCCAGCAGGATGAACAATTGCTGCATTTAATGCATTTAATTTACTGTGGCCTGGCTCGGCTCATTGGCGGCTCATTGGCCTCTCATTGTTTTGGAGATGGACTTAATTAACCTCTGATCAATCTCGCCAGAGCACGAGCACCCCGAGGGGCAGAGTCATCCGTGGGCCCTGTTCCCCACAGAGAGGGACTTCCTCGCCCACCTGGGACAGAGGAAGGACTGGCCAGAGAGCGGCTGGGGTGGGTATCAACCACACCACAGCACAGCGAAGCCTTGGTCTCCGAGACATTGAAAAGCAAAAATCAACTTCCACTTTTATTCTCCAGAGGAAAGCCACGTCCACCTCTGGAGGTACCACCTGCACGGCCTGGGGAGTCCTGCAGGGACCCCTCACCTGCCAGGCAGCCCCCCGACTGTGTCTCCAGAGCACACATTCAGGCACGATGCTCCACACCCTTCGCACACCTTCCACCCACAGCGGTGTCTGTCTCTGAAGGCTGCGATCGCACAGCGCACCTCTCCCATTGCACTCTAACGTTTGGCCATCTGTAAGCCACTGGGCTTGGGGTGACCCGCTCGAGCTGAGGCCACAAGACTGAGGCCCTCCCAAGGGGTGGGTCCGCAGGGGTGGGCACTGTGGCAGCCCCAGGTGCAGGCTGCCCTTCCTGGGAGGATACGCACACACATGCTCTGTAAAATCTGAGTTCACGTGAGATTTGACATCTGGCTCCTCAGCTGCCCAGGGCACTCACAGCCAAGTGTCCTGGTGGGTCAGGTGTGGGTGGGCCAGCTGCATTGGTCAGCACCCTGTGTGGGCAGGACTGGGACAATTTCTGCTACGCATTTACAGGAGAGGAAGCGCTTAGTCAAGGCGGCCATTTCTGTGCCATCCGGGCATCGGTGAAGGCCAGAATCCACCATGGGCCAGTCCTTGAGCAAGGCCTAGTCACAGCTGTACATGTCCTGCAGGGGTCTCAGGCAGCGTCCTGGGGCCCGGTGAGGCAGGGCCCTGCCGAGACCAGTGCTGCTTCCCACCCTGGCAGCCGTCTGGTGGAGCCAGACAGGATGGGGGGCCTGGGAGGTGCAGCTGCTCGGCAGACCATGCTGTGGGGCTCTCAGAAGCAGCCCAGGACCACTGATGCCACGAGGGGAACGGTCTTTACTTCCACGTCACTAAATGGTTCTAATAAAACTGTACTAAAAATCATAGCCCATATTTTCTTCTAACTTACATAATAAAGTAGAAAACATAAATAAAATAATTTTTATTTGTCAAACAAATAAGAGCTATCCATAAGTTTTAAAGAACCACAAAACCCTTCCAACAATTAATGCATGGATCTAAGACACATCTGTTTATTTATTGAGCAAATAATCCAGTTAAAAACTATTGATTTTCCTCCCATGCCTTTGCAAGTGCCAGATTAATAGCAAGGACAAGGAACCTGGGGTCTCTCAAGGGTGAGGGTCCATAAAACAGAATCCAGCAACTGCACGAATTGGCGCCAGCAGCATGCAGTGTGCTGGAGATGGCAGGCAGAGCGCCCAACGTGGAGGGGGAGTTCCCCGGGGGTCTTCTGGCCACTTAAGACAGGTTGCCAGCCCCCAATGGCTCTGTGAGGAGAACTGTGCGTGGAATGCGAGTGGATCGCAACGGCCCAGCAACGCCAGCATGATTCCTGCTGCCAATGTTGACGTGAACTTGCCCAGTGTGAGTAGGGTGTCCCTTGGCAAATGGTGAGGCGCTGAGCGGCCCCTCCCACAGAGGCCCAGGGCTCCTACTGCCTTACTGCTCAGTGTGTCCACCGCCTGCCCCTCCAGGGGATGCCCGGATTTGCTGAGCTCTCTTCTCCATGGGGACCTGAGCTGCACACCACATAGCACTGTCCCGTGTCCCCTGGGGGACGGTGCCACTTCTGTGACCTGAGAAGGGCGGCTGGGTACTGGCTGGGGGCCCACACTGGGCACGTCCCAGAGCCGTTACTAAGATCGGTGAAGACGGGGTGAGGAAGTCAAACCCCGGGCCACTGGGACACTTTCTCCCACGCCAAGGCACCCGCACTTGTGCTAAAACCTAGCCCTGCCTGCGAGCTGCTCACGCCGGCGACTCTGCAAAACCTGAGCTGAGGTGAGGGCTGACGCCTGGCTCCTCAGCTGCCCAGGTGCTCACAGCCATGCATCCTGCTGGGCCTGGCATGGGCAGAGCAGCTGCGTTGGTCATCGCCACCCACGTGGGCAGGACTGGAGTGAGATCCGGGCGAGTGGCCTGTGCCAGTCCTGCCTGTGCACACGCGCCCGGTGCTCCTGCCCAGAAATCCTGGACTGGGGGCACAGGGGACACCGAGGTCCTGAGGATGCGGCTCTTCCCTCCTTGTCTGTGATGCGTCGGGTGGAGCGCGAGCTTCCCGCAGGAGTCTCTCAGAGCATCTTGGAGGCCACCTCCTCCACCAGGCTGTCCTGCTGTGGCATCTGACAGCTGCGGCAGACCTGGGGACGCGGGGCACGGGAGCCATCCTGTCGCAAGCAACGCGTGGCGAGGAGCCACCGGCTGCTCTGAGGCCCTCCATGAGGCCGGCTGCTGTTCAGTCTACAGTGCTACCCTTTGACGGGTTACTGTGAAGTCCAACTGCCCCCTGGTAGGCCAGGAGGCAAACTATGCCCCACCCTGGTTTCAATGGGTTCTGAGAACCTTGCCTGCCCTTGGCACCCAGCTGGCACTCAGGAGAGGAGGCCTCACGTGGTTTGTGCCACAAGGCAGGATCACCTGCGCTCTCCACGGGCCCTGGGACCTGGCCCCTGAGCCCGTTACCCTCCTGTCCATGTTCCCACCCACCACAGAGGAGACAACACTGAGACAGGGTTGTGCGCGCCCTGCAGGCCCTGGCGCCTGCTCCCGCCCACCCGCGGTGGCCTCCAGACGTACCCCGTCCCACCATCATTTGGCCTCCCCAGCATCTGACCCCAGCCCCTCTGGCATGGGGTTCCTCTTGAGGCAGTCGCCACAGCCTGGGCTGGGGACGGACCGGAGGGCGCTCAGTGCGGGGCCGACTCTGCCCCTGAGCACCGACTGGCTCCTTGACACTTTCAATTTCCACTGTGACTGCAGCAGAGGCTCTGTTGCCTGGCTGCACAGACAACACGGGAGGCAAAGAGCAGGCAAAGGCTCGAGGCCTCCTTCCCCCTTTGCGCTCCGTCCCTGGCTGGCTGTCCCTGTGTCCACTTGCCAGGGCTACACTGGTCACCAATGTCCCCATCACATCCCTGGGGACCAGGACACTGACACGGATGCAGAGGTGGATGTGTGGCGTCGGCACCCCCTTGGAGCCCAGCAGAGGGGCAGATGGGACGGGCTGAGGCCTGGCCCTGGGACAGAGAAGAGAGGCCGAGGGACGAGGAGGAGGCGAGGTCCGTGTGCCGTGTAGTGTTTCATCTGCAAATCAGCTACCTGCAGGAACTCCACACAAAACCCCAGCTTCCGATGATTCCAGATCCGTCCCAGACAGCTCTCTCGGGAGAGGTACAGGTGAAGACCGCTGCTCCTGCAGGCGAGAGCCAGAGCCGTCCCCACCGGCCAGCGTTGGGTCCCGAAGCTGGTCCTGCAACGGCAGGCCTCTCCCTCACAGGCTCCTGAGGCGCCCTGGTGACTTCTGGACAGACGGCCGCTCCTCAGAAACGGCCTCCTGAGCACGACGTTGTCAGGACTCCTTGGCAGGCTGACGTCAAAGCCATGTGTGACGGCTGCCTTGGGGAAAGGTCTCACGGTCCACCAGGGAAGAAAGCCCAAGCTCTGGTTTCAAGGTTAGTCCCTCCACCCCAGCACTGGTCCCACGCCCCTGTGTGCTCCCTCCAGCCATCCCCACGTCCCCTCTGAGGCTGGCTGGGCATGTCCTGCGAGGGGGGTCAGCACAGGGCCCGGCGGCTTCCTGCTCTGGAAGACACTCAAGCAGGTCCCAGACTGGAAACCAGTGGAAAGTAGCAACAGGGGCTGCGGCCCTCCGTACCCAGCCTCCGCCAAGTGAGACCCATCTGGATGGAGCCGATCGCCCACCCTGAGGACCTGTGAGGCAGAACCCTGTCCCGGGGAAATCGGACTCTCGTGGGGATCAAGCAAAGAGTCTGCAGATCAGGTCAAGATGGGGTGTGGAAGGCTGGGGAAGAAGGGGCAAGTTTGTGAAGAATGAAAAGACGGAGCATTTCCACTAAGGTGCTGCACTGGCCCCGGCGCCTTTAAACGTGGCTCCCGTGACGTGCCGGCCCATCATGCAGCCACGGTTGGCATTTCTGGCCTCCTCCTAGTAAGGAACGAGAAAGCCTACAGTCTCTTGAAAGACTCGTCCATGGCGGGGACCCGAGCGCCTACTGAGCATGTTCCCAGAAGCCGCTGCAGACTGCAGCTCCTCCATGCTATGTCCCCACCACAGCCAAACTCCTCCCACGGAAACACACCCCAACAGGCAGGTTCAGAGCCCGGAGCAGTTATGACCCCTTCAGGACCAGCTGCCCTTTTTTGTAACATTTGCTCTGTTGTTGTTAGGAGCCGTCGAGTCAAGTCTGACTCACGGCGACCCTCATAGGGTTTTCAATGGCTATTTCGGGATTGCTTTGGGAGTGGGTTGCCACGTCCCTCTCCCATTCTGCAGTGCTGGGAATCAAACTTGGGACCTCAGAGACTGCAGAGCAGCGCTCTACCAACTGAGCTAAATCCCAGCCAGCTAACATTTGCTCTAGATGGCAGGAAAAGGCCCCTCTTGAAGCTCCTCTGACCTACCTCCCCACGGCTCTGGACTGAGCAGCTTTGGCCATCCAAGGATTCTTTACCTTCCTACTGGCTGTGCTCCTCAGAGAAGAGGCCACTGTGTGCTCTGTGCACAGCAGAGGTGCTGGTCTCAAGCGACAAGCCAGTGCCTGAGCTCAGAGGTCCAGAAGCAAGGACTTCGGAGGCCTGGGAGGTGGCGTCCCTGCCCCTACAGCTGAGAATGGAGGAGGGGCCTCTGGCAAGGTCCTGGCCCCCGGTGTGCCCTGAACGGTTTCCAACACGGCGATGGCAGAGACTCGCACAGGCAGGCTCCTGGCGTCGGTCTGACAAGCTCCACCCCAACCAAGCAGAGGAGGAGACCCCAGTGGGCCAGACGCAGGGTTTTATGGTCCTGTGGAACCTGTCTCAAAAACTGCACCTGGGCCACCGCTTTCCTTCCTTCTCCATGGCTCTCAGCCCTGCCAGGAGCCCCTGAGTATCCACAGAGACTGGACAGCCTGCGCCGCTAACGTCCCCGCACGCATGCTGCATGGCCTCTCGTGGTGGGGTGCCCTCGAGTGAAACACAAGAGAAAAGGATCTCAGCAGCACATTCCAATTTCCATCCCCCACAGGGAGACACAGACCACGTAAAAGGTGGCTCGGGTCTGTCTGTAAGAAATGATTTCTCCCCACGGCGGAGAGGTCCATGAGTCACAGTACTTAGAGCCAGGCCTGCTGACGGGAAGAGCGTGGCCAAGGCGCCATGCGTCCCCACGGGGTCCTCACTGTGGCCTCCGTGGTCAACGACCTCACACGTGCCATGCACTTCAAAGGCCACCTGGCGTAGAGCTGGCAGCGACGTCAGGCCGGCTACCTACGTCTCCCTGTCCAGGGGAAGGCAGGAAACGGGGTGTCTTGCTTTGCTGCTGCTGGGAAGAGTGGTGTGTCCCACAGTCCCACGAGAATGGGAAAGAAAGGCCAGGAGTGGCTGGAGCCCCCAGCACGCCTTTCCAGGGCTGAGGAGGCGAGGCCAGCACCTACCTGCCGTGGTCCTCCCTGTGGAGCAAGCAGCCCTCACACCTACATCAAGGGAGCCACTCCCTCAGCCGCACATCCTGGTCACGCAGTTTTCTCCTGACCCATCAGCCACACTGCTACCCCCAGGGCCAAGGTCTGCTCGCTGCGGTCCCTCCAGGGGCCCTGGGGACCTGGCCCAGGACTTGAGAGCACCTCCAGGAGCCAGCACGGCCACCCGAGTTTCCCAAAGTGGAGGCTCAGCAGCGATTTATTAAATCAAATGCAACAACCAGCTTGCAGACAGGTAAGCACAAGATGTAAAGCTTTACAGGTTCTATGTGTGCGGCGAGGACGGGCAGCTGAAACGTAGATGGAAAGTAGGAGGGGGAGCCCCGCCTCCCGGGCGTCCCAGCGGCTGTCCTCACAGCTTCCCGCCTGCTTCCCGACAGGCACATGGCCTGGGGAGCACGGCTGCCTTCGCCGAAGGTGCAACG
>VMDO01013919.1:0-56467 GCA_007922755.1 Pedetes capensis | reverse complement strand
ATCCACATCATAAGGGTCCTCCATGCAATTACCAGCAGAATTACTAGAACAGTGAGAGTGGGGGAAAGAATGAGCAAACATTCCCAAAGGCCAGGCCCAAAAATGCCTGCCTTACCAAGGGTGAAGGTTCCCACTTTACTACATGTAGAGACCCCATAAACCTCAACCACAGTATTCCAACCTTCCTGTGCAGGGAGAAGTGATGGAGGGTGCTGACAATCAGGCTGCAGGAGAGCAAGGTAGTTAAATATGACAGAGTACGTATGGGGGTCAGAGACCATGATCCATCCCATAGGGGGCATCCTCGCCCAAGACAGCCTGGAGAGAATAGTAATGAAGAGGATAAGGAAAATGTAGGAGATGAGTGCCGGGAGCCAAGACCATAAGTAACTTTTTACAAGATACCCTGATGAAAAGGTGCAGGATGTGGTGGAGATAGCAGATGTTGAGCCACAGGGCATTGTGACCTTCGAATTGAAATTACCATCTGAAAGCGATTGTCAGGGTTACAGGAAGAGCTGAAGACTTCTGAAAAGCCCCTGGCCCTTGTGACATTTTTGCCCCTCCCCTCCCCCTCCATGTGTATTTAAGCTACAGCAAAAAATTAAAGACTTTGGAGCCTGATCAGACAGCCTGTCTTGCTCTCATCCTTCGTGTCTGGTCTCTCTCTCATTCATTCAGCCCCTACTCTAGGTCCCTGTTGAAAAACCCTGCGGGCCGGGGAAGACAAGATCCCAAGTCAGCAGCCAACTCAAATTCAATTACCCATGCAGACACCCAAAAAATACTAAGCCACAAATAGCAAAGAGAGAAAAGCAGTCAATCCACCAGCTGAGAATCTGCTCCGGAGGCTGAGCAGGGTGAGGCTGAGTAACGTTGGAGTACTATCTCTACCATCACCTAGTTAGCCAACAAGAAATGAACATGAAATTCCAGTAGTAAGAAATGAAGAAGAGATTAGAAGTTGAAACTTTAAGATAAAAACTATCTGCATTAATTATACAGCAAAAAAGTGTTTTTATTTTTACCTAAAGAAGTCTCTTTTAGTAATGACACACTTTTTTTTTAAGCCTCATTTTTCTCAATATATCTTTTAAGGTTTTTAAATTGTTTCCTACCTAGTCAAATTGAGATCTTAAGAAGTTCATTTTTAGTTTGCAGTAAAAGTTTATAGCGGGGCTGGGATTTAGCTCAATTGGCAAAGCGCTGCTCTGCAGTCTCCAAGGTCCTGAGTTCGATTCCCAGTACCGCAAAAATGGGAGGAGGATATGGCAATCCACTCCCAAGGCAATCCTGAAACACCCAGCCATTGAAGGTCGCTTCAATGACCCAGCCTATGAGGGTCGCTATGAGTTGGACACAACTCAACGGCACCTAACAACAACAAAAGTTTATAAATTGAGTTTTTTTTAAAAAAGTCAAATTGCAAACATTTGTTAATAAAAGTCTGAATTCTTTTTTAAATGTTGTACTCAGATTTTCAACCACACAGGGAGGCAGGAGGTGGTACCTCTAAGCCCCACATTGCTCAAGAGACAACTACATATGCAAATATTCCAAAACGCAAAATATGAAACATCACTAATCACAAAAAATTCCAAGGAACACCAGTAGAACAGAATGTGAATGCAAGCTACTTCTCTACTTTCAAGTAGAAAATAAATCAGAAACATTTATTCTCAGTTTCTTTTGGTGCACACAACTCTACGGGAATTTTCTATGGAACAAAAACTATTAGAATATACAAAATAAAAATACTGACTATTTAAAAGTGAATAAAATATGCCTTTGCTATAACTGAGCAAAGATTATGGCTATTTTTTAAAACACGCAAGCACACATACACACAACCAATTTAATGCCTAAAGAACACACATCCCAGCCAGGAGTCATGGTGAAAGCCTTTAATCCCTGCAACTCAGGGGGTGCAGGAGTGAGGATTGCAAGTTCGAGGCCAGAGGCAGCCTGCATACCCTAGTGAGTCCCTGTTTCAAAATACAAAGTAAAAAATGGGCTGCCGGTATGGTTCAGTGGTTGAGCATTTGCAAAAAGCATGCGTGAGGCCCCAGGTTCAACTCCCCAGTAACGCAAAAAAAAAAAAAAAAAAAAAACCACAGACGCAAATTATTAGCCCAAGGTACTAATAATTAATGGTTCTCTACCACTTAGAGGATCTGAAAAACACTATGAAATTCCCCCACTTAAAAAAGCAGGATATACGTGGGGCTGGGGACGTAGTTCTGGGGTAAAGAACCTGCCTAGCATGCACAAGACCATGGATTCAATCCCTAACACTGAAAAAAAAAATTTTTAATAATCAAAAAATAAAAAATAAAAATAAATAAAATTTAAAATATACATATGCATATAAAATATTCATATAAATTTAGCCTGCTCATTACATTTCAAATTCAATCAAGGATTTAAGAATCTCTACCTAACACAAGAATTTTACAACCAGTTGCTTTGGGAGAGAAAAACAGAACAGTGATGGGAGGAAGATTTATCACTATATATCTTTTTGTACCCTTTAAAATTTGAACCCTGTATTACCCATTAAAAAATGAGTAAGTCAAAAAGCATTACACTAAATAACATAGCAAGATGCCAATGCAACAGATGAAAATCTCCAGATAATGGTGTTTAGAATAACTATCTATTAAATTTGAAACATTTACAAACTGTTTCTTTTAACTTTTTGGATGGAAAAGTTCACAACTGTAAAAGAATGCTCTTATTTCACAATTTGCAGAAAAATTTCCAATTTCAATTTTTTACAAGGAAAATGAGTAATAATTTTATATTATTCATATTCTACCTTCTGAAATCCCAGATAAATAACACATTGCATTTATTGAACATGGCATTGCCACAGGTATTGATTTTTATCATCCTCAGCAAGGATGGCTAAACTGCATCTTACGTATTTTGGACATGTTGTCAAGAGCACCAATCCCTGGAGAAGGACATCATTTTGGGGAGAGTTGGCAGGTCAACAAAAAAGGAAAACCCTCAACTAGACGGATTGACACAGTGGCTGTAACAATATGTAAACATATTAAATAAGTCATGTACCTGGCACAGAATTAGGGAATGTTTTGTCCTGTTGTACACAGGGTTGCTATGAGTCGGACCCAACTCTATGGCACCTAACAATCACCACCACCTCATTTTATAAACAAGGAAATAAGGCTTTCTGGAGTTAACTTCCTTACCCAAGACTACACAGCTAGTGGATGCAGTAGGACTCTTGCAGGTCAGCAAAGTCATGCAATTTCTCCTATGTCACCACAGTACAATGCAAAAGAAGGATGCTAAACACTAAAACAGAGGACACTGTTCCTGAAGAAAGATTTATTAGTGCATTAGCCAATTATAAAAATCCATAATTATACTACACATTCCTACTTTACACTACACAAATAGATCTACACAAGAAAAGAATCCAATCATTAGAAATGCACAAAAACTAGCTCCAAATAATAATCTTTTTCTTACAAACTGCCACTGTAACAATAAAAATGTGAACTTAATTCTCTAAGCCTAAGGTTTAAGAAGTATTTTTAGGAGCAGGGGATGTAGCTCAGTTGTAGAGCACTTCAATAGCATGAGCAAGATCCTAGGTTCAATCCCCAGTATGGCAAAATAAAAAAGCATTTGCATTAGAGGATTACTAACACCAAGAGGCAAAAAGTTCTTCTCAGCTGAATGTTACATCCAGTCATCACAGCTACGGGAACGTCCAAACTATCTGTGAAATGCCTTAGAGACATATATGATAATGCCACTTACACTGGAAGTACATCTTCAAAGTAGTGTTTCTCAAAAATATTTCATTCGACTCTAAACTTATAAAAATCATCTTAAGTCAAAGAATGAAAAAAGGTACACGAGGATGGGATGAGGAGGAAACATAACCACTTAACCAGGTATTATTCTCACTTATTAACACAAATAGGTATGTACTTGTGCACCCACACGTGTGTTATTTGCCTAAGTGTTGAGTTTAATTGTGTTACAACTGTCAAAGCTTGCTTCCTGTCCTACAATGTAGGAAACAAAGTATCCAAGTCTTGACTTGTTTGTTTGTTTGTTTCTTAAATTCCCACTATGTAGTCCAAGCTGGCCTCAAACTTGAGATCTTCCTGTCTCAGCCTCCATAGTGCTGGGTTTCAAGCATGTACCATCACACCTCACTCGTTTTGACTTTCTCATCCAGCACATAAGGCACTAAACCTCTACTGGGTTTTCCTTATCAATAAAATGAGTAAGAGTTCCTCAGGTTCAAAAATTTTAGGACTCTCCAAAAACTTTCAAAATACATAAAGATGGAAAAAATTCAAATGTATATTTTTGCAGAGTTCATCATGTCATTTCATTGTACATAAGTGAGGAAAAGCCAGGCCACTCACTATATATTTACACAGAACTATATGCAAGTGTTGCTTTCTACTGAAAATAACATCAATGGTACAGATTTCAAAACACCATCTACTAGGAAAAGGGCAAAAGAGAAAACTTTCCTTCACTTTATGTTATAGTTGTGTAAGTAAACAGACTTTCAACAAGCTAAGGATTAATGCACGGGAGAAAGACATGGCAATCCACTCTCAAAGCAACCCCCAATCAGCCATTGAAAATCCTAAGAAGGTCACTGTGAGTGTAACACAGCTCAACAGCACCTAACACAAAAGAATTAATGCAGTATTGTTTACAAGTCTGTCAAATATTCCAAGCACATAACAACAATAATGCGTATATACAAAAAAGTGATTATTAATCAATATCTAATTTCTGAGACTTCAAAAATTACCTATTAAAATAATGTTTATACATTTCTGTGTTCAAACTCCACTGAAATTAAGGACCTTAAAGACATGTCTTTTATTGCATTCTTTAAAACAATTCACAAAATTCAATTGCAATGTATAATGTACCCCAAATAAAATTAAGCCTTCTTATTTAAAGAAATATTATAGAAAATTAAATCAGTTATCTATCCTTTCATGTGCATATACTGTTTATTCTGCTTTTTCCTAAGGTAATGACAAAAATAAATAAATCCTAGAAAAGTATTTCCTCCTACTTTTCCTTATAAGTTTCTTCCAAAAAGTTGGTGAGACAGCAACACTCAAATAAGTCTATCCATTGTAAAAAAAAAAAAAAATTGTCACGTAAGCTCCTTATACTCACTATAAAAATCAAAAGCAAATACACATTTCTAAAGTATATATCTGATTGTACCCCTTTAAGTTATTCTCTAGACTGATATAGAAATATAATTTATAGCAGCCGAGCGTTGTGGCACACACCTATAACCCCAGCAGCTCAGGAGGCAGAGGCAAGAGGATTGATTGCAAATTCAAGACCAGAAGCAGTCTACATAACTTAGCAAGATCCTACATCAAAAAAAGTAAAAAATGGGCTGAGGGTGCAGCTCAGTGGTCCAGCACTTGCAGAGGATGCAAGCACAAGGCCCTGGGTTCAACCCCTAGTACCACAAAAAAAAAAAAAAGAAATATAATTTATGGAATATTTTTCAGAATATTTACCCCAATCACTTATTACACAAGAATTACTTTTAGTTGGTCTGGAATTAGGTTAATGAATATGTCCAGTCCTGCTGCTTTCTAACTCACTTATGCTGGCAAAATATACAAAAATCATATTCTTGGGAAGCAGAGTTCTTAGAAAACTTTTGATACTACCAGACTTCACTTCAAAAATTGAGAAAAAAAGCTGGGCGCAATGGCGCATACCTGTAATCCCAGCAACTTGGGAAGTAGAGGCAGGAGGATCACAGGTTCCAGGCCAGAGGCTGCCTACTCAATTTAGCAAGACACTGTCTAAAAATACAAAGTAAAAAATGGGTTGGGGGTGTGGCTCAGTGGTTGAGCCCTTGCAAAATGCATGTATGAAGCCCCAGGTATGACTCCTGGGTACAAAAAAAAAAAAAAAAATTGAGAAAAAGATACGTAGATGGCCAATAGTCACATTAAAAGATTCTCAACATTAGCCAGGCACGGTGATGCTCACCTGTAATCCCAGCAATTCAGAAGGCAGAGGCAGGAGGATCACAAGCTCAAGACCAGAGGCAGTCTGCATAATTTAGCGAGGCCCTGTCTCAAAAATTTAACAAAAAATGGGCTGGGTGTGCAGCTCAGTGGTCCAGCACCTGCAAAGCATCCAAGCACGAGGTCCTGGGTTCAAGTCCCAGTACCGCAAAAAAAAAAAAAAAAAAAAAAAAAAGATTCTCATAATCATTAAATAATCATAAATGCAAATCAAAACCACAATGAAATACCACTTCACACTCCTTGTAATGGCTGTCAAAAATAATAATAATAAAACAGAAAATAAGTGTTAATGAAGAAGTGGAGAAATTAGAACTGCTTTCCATCGCTGATGGGAATGAAAAATGATGCAGCTTCTGTGAAAAACTGTATGGTAATTCCTCAAAAAAATTAAACATATGACCCAGCAATTCTAAGTATATACCCAAAAGAAATGAGAGCAGTCTCGAGGAGATATCTACACGCCCATATTCACAGCAGCACTATTCACAACAGCTAAAAAGTAGAAACAATCCAAATGTCCACTGATGAATGAATGAATGAATAAATGATCAGTATGTGGTATTTACATATTTTTTTCAGTACTGTGGGGCTGAACCCAGGGCCTCAGACATGCTAGTCAAGTGCTCTACCATTGAGCTGCTCTCCCAGTCTGTTTTTAATTTCTTTGAGACAGGCTCACTAAGTTACACAGGCTACCTCTGGCCTCCAAGTTGTGATCCTCCTGCCTCAGCTTCCCAAGTCCCTGGGATTACAGGCAAGAATCTTGCTGCCCAGTTGAAATTCCTGTTAAACCTCAAAAATTTTAGTTTACGATTCCTAAGGATAAGTCCTTCAACAGATACCGATATTAACAGCTATGACACATCTACTTCAGATTAAATAAATTAATCAGTTAATACAGTATGTCTCCCAACTTTGTATTTCAAGCATGGTTGCTTTTATCCCAGAATTTTCCTTCATTTTTCTTCCAGAGGCTCACACAAATGATTTTCATTTTACTAGCCAAACCTTTAGTCATAATTTTCTCCCTCCAAAGCTCAGAAGAGCTCACCTTTACTCATCAGTAGCAATATCATTGTTTTTCTCTTTTTCACAGTGCTAGGTGACCCAGTGTCTCACACATCCTAGTCAAGTACTCTACCACTAACCTATGCTCCTGTCCCAGTATATCACCTTTAGGGTAATCAATGTGCATTTCGTGTCCATCAATTTCAAGTATAAACACTGGAATCTTACTTGTAAGTTTTTTTCTCTTCAGCCATTCAGGAGGCAGAGGCACTAGGATTGCAAGTTTGAGGCCACAGGCAGCCTAAGTAACTTAGCAAGACTGTCTCAAAATAAAAAGTAAAAAATGGGCTGGAGGTGCAATGCTTGCAAAGTATGCACAAAGCCCTGAGTTCAACCCCTCAGTATCAAAGAAATAAAGAAATAAAGAAAATAAAGTGGTTCCATGGGAAAAATAGACATTTGAAATATCCGAAGCTAAAGTCTAAGGATCTTTTCCTGTCATCTTCCAGTTTTTCTTGTATTTTCTGCTTCCACAAACCATTACAGAAATAAATGTGCATTCATAAACAGGTAAGCCAGGTCGCTGGCTCACACTGAGCCACTAAAGTCTATCATATTTGCTCATGTTCCCTTCCTCCCACTTTCAAGTACCTAGCAGACAAAAGTGCATCTTCAAAGGTTAATTCTGATAGGCTCCATACTATAACAGCTACTGTTCTGTTACATTTCAAATAACAACTGTCCATAAACATGAGCAAATAGGAGAATATTAAAAGACAAAAAGTATCCACATACCCAAACAAGTTGAAAGGTCTAATTTAGAAAAAATTCAGTTCTCACATCAAAAACTTCTTAATACACTCCAAAAAGTGTTAAGCAAATATGATCTCTATTGATCTCTATTGATCTATAGGATTTCTATTTATACTATCTGAAATCAAGAATGCATATCATCAATTATAAACTATTTTCTCTTGATTTTTAAAAATGAGGTTGCTCAAATCTGTATTCTTTACGCAAATCAGTAGTACCATCTCCTTTACTACAGTGTACTTCCTGACCTAGACACTGAAATTTGTATTTGTCACTGCATACAGTACATCTACCTAAATGGCAACAAAAGCAACAATGAAAAACACAGACCCAGACATCTCAGCCATTTAGATTTTCAACTTATCAAATGTGAGAGATTCTCCCGATAGTAAGTATCTTTCCACTTGTCCACATCTACTCAGATGAACCCTTTAAAAAGAACAGTTATACCTGGTCACATACCAGGAACTTCCATGTGTCTGAAGCTTCCCATCCTTTCCATTTGTAACACAGAATTTTAATAGATATGGAATTCTACACAAAGGAAATTATATAGAGATATAGAAAGGTCAATTGAAAAAGAATGTACCACCTGGTCACGAGCCTTACCTTTTAGCAGTGGCAGAGGTGTTAGCTCAATAGGCTTGCCTTGAGACCTAAACTGTGAGGAACTTTGCGACCTCTTCTGTCTGGCTTTTCTGACGGACTTCCGAGAAAATCCGTCTACTTTATCCACTGATGGAGGAGTAGTTGGTGCTGAGGACATATCCCTACTGAAGAGAAAGAGGTATCATAAACACGTCCCCAAGGTGGAAGCATTCATGTGAGTTACACAAATTCTAAAATTCCCACATACAATACTCATGAAAATGGGAATATATGCCAAAGAAAGCAAATAAAATCAATTAAGTTTTATGTCAATGGGAAAACTTGAGAATTTGGTGAATAAAAAATTACTATCATGTAAGCAATATCGAAATTAATGCATTGTACTACTCCATTATAAGCATTAAAAAGATGTTCATCTAGACTTCAATCCTCTATGCTTTCTGCCCATTTTAGCTGCAAAGCTCTGCTCATCTTGAGATTCTTGAAGTAATTGTGGAGCTATTCTGAAGCTAGAAAACTTCCATGGATAAATTTTCCCAACCTATTTAATATTATTAATGGTCTCTGGAGCTGAACCCCTTGCTGCAAGAATCTACACCAATGTATCACAGCAAGGTGAAATGTACAATTACTGAAACAACTCAAGCATGACTTTTAATGCAATGTGCTGTGTTTGTTATGATAAACCACCACACTGCAAATGAAGACAAGCTAGCCTACTTGAAACAGAACACACAAAAGGCATAATTAAAATCATTTCAAAGAAGTTTTCCTTTTGCATGAAGCCATCTTAAATTATTAAAACTTAATAAAACTCTAAGAAACCAACCATCAAAATGAACTGAAAATTAACTTCACAGCCTACTGACACAACCAAGTTGAGATCCTTCCAGGTTTAGTTAGATCTTGAAGTTCAAATACTAATTTTCATTCCATCAAACTATTGGGACTGAACAGTTGTTTCGCATTTTTTAACCTTCTTAAATTATTAAAATGAAAGGTATTTATTAAAAGTAACAAGCATTAAGCTCAACTTCATTCACCAAGTTAAACAGATGCCATCATTTCCATGGCACTGAGGCTCCATGCAAGATTAATGGCAGACTCAGGATAGAAATAATGCATAGAGGGGAAATGCAGAAAGGCAATTACTCACCTGTCATTCCAACACATAAGACAATCGTTTTGTAACTTCTACAAAAAACAGTGAGTTTCTTCCTGAATGTTTAAGACTAAAAAGTCATCTGGATTGTGTGAATTCTGACAAAGTAAAAAATAACAAAAACACTGGAAGAGGGAAAAAAATCCGATGTTGAGGTTTAGAATTTTGAAGCCTTCTTTGGCTTGCTTTCATTAAAAAGTCTCTTTAAAGTCTACCTAATTTGATCTTAAATATAATGTGACAAATTCAAAATGGAATTGCAAATTATAAACACTATAGAAAATGCACACTCTTTAAAATATAATGACTGCATCAGCAAAAAGCTCCACACCACATTTGTATGGTGTAAATTTAGGGGCAGATTTTTCAATCTCATTTGTGTATTATTTAAATTTCATTCTAACCCTACCAACCCAAGATTTCTGTAAATCCTGTTCTTCCATCACTCTGTCCTTCTTTATTCCTCATCTCCCGCCTACAACGACGATATATAAGTACCTTTTTTTTTTTAATCATTTGCTCCTTGCTCCCGCAGCCCAGAATAAACGTCAAGGATCTCACCTCTAAAGCATTGCAGAACTGAAGGTAAGGCAGCAGCGGGGACATGCAAAGCCCAGAGAAACAGGTTTCTCCTGAGCCAGGGCGCCCAAAGCTTTAGCATCCCCTAAACAGTGAACACTGGGCATTCCTGAGGCTCAGGATAATTCAAAGAGAAGGAAGGAACCAGGAAAGGGGTTTGTCTGTAGCGATGCTTACGTACAACCCAAACCCTGGAGAAGCTACGCTGCTACAGAATCATCCTCACTACACCAAATCTCTTTCTCCCGCCCCCGCTACTGGATAAAGGAGGATATGAAAAATGCCTCCAATCCCATAAGAGAAAAAAAAGAGAGAACGAGGCAGAGTGAATGAGAGGTATCATCAGAAGCATCTGCAGGTAAATCAGACAAGTGGGACGGGCGCTGCCTCTTGCGCACCCCACCCCACCGCACCCCTCGCCTGCCTGGGCCAGGCCTTCCCAAGTCCGGTGCCCTGCAGGATCCCCAGGAGGACCAGGAGGAGGAAGGGAAGTAGGTGAACCGTGGTGCCGGAGGGACGAAGTTACCTTGAAGCTTCTGAAGAAAAATCCAAAGATAATCTGTGGTTTCGAGGGGCAGGAGAAGGGCGAAGGGGCCGCAGCAAGGGAGGGCAGCGGGACCGGGACGTGCAGGGGGAGGTCCGGGCAGCGGCAGGGAGCCCGGGGCGACGGCTGTCCGGTGCGGCGTCCCTCCGGTTCCGCGGCAGCGGCGCCTCTAGGCCTCACTGCCGGACCCGAACTCAGAGCTCCGGCGGCGGCGGCGGCGGCAGCCTCACGATCCTCCCCCGCAGACCCGTCCCATCAAATCGGCACCGACCCCGTTGCGGCTCCGCCGGCGGCTCTTCGTTCACATTCCCGGCGGGCGGCGCCTCTGCTCGTTGCCCCGGACCCGGCGGCGGCGGCGGCGGCGGCGGCGGCAGCGGCGGCAGCGACGTGGGGAGGGGGGGAAGGGAAGGAGGAAGACTGGATCTGCAGCGGCAGCCGACAGAAGAGTCAGGACGAGGAGGAGGAGCCGCTGAAGCTGGAGCCGCCGCTGCCAGAGCCGCCGTTCGCAACCCGCGGTGGGTCCCAGTCAATGCCCCTTTCTCTCTTCTATTGTCAATATCACCGGGCGGCTGAGTCCATAGCACACGCGCAACCGAACCTCCTAGCCCAACAGCGCCCGCCTCCGGCGCCCGCCCACTGGAGACTTCAAACGGGAAGCGAGACCTCATTGGCCGACATGTGCCTTCACTCCCCTGCCAGCATGTTCGTCTGAGAGCTGATCAGGGATTGGCGGCGGGCGGGGCGGAGAAACAGGAGGGTGGGAAGAGAGGAGGCCGAGGATTGGGCCAAGGCGTGGGGGACCCGGATGCAACCGCGAGCTCTGGCGGCGCGGCTGCAGCTTCCGCCTGGCGTCTGGGTAGGCTGGAGTGGGAGCCGCGGCGTGAGCTAGGCCTGAGAGGTGCTTCTTAATCGCAAGAGGCGCGCGACTGGCAGAGCGGGGAGATATGCTTAGGCGCAGTGCGAGCCTTTGGACCGCGGTCCTCTTCAACCGGAGGATTCCGAGGGTTAGGGAAGGGGGTATCCCCGGGCCTTAATTCCGCTCCAGCAGCTCGTCTGGCCAGTGTAGGACCAGAGTCCCACACAGGTCCCGACTCCGGGCTGCGTAGAAAGAGATAAGGTTCCCAGCTCTGCGCCAGTGCGCCACTGCTTGTGTAGATGGGTCCTTGAAGCCCGCTGTGAAATCCCCAGCAGCCGCTCTCCGCTGAACCTTGTGTGAGGGCTGACACCGAAATTTAAACCCTTGGGTCCAGGGGGTTGGGTAACACATGGACTCATCTCACCTCATCTCTTTTCCCTTAAACGTCTTTTTGAATGTCAGCTCCACAAAGCTAATGCAAGCCTTGAGGCCAGCGCTCCTGTAGGTTATGCACATGGGACGGCTGTCACCAGGCTGTGCAATCGTGCATTCAGAATTAACCGCATGGGCCAGCTCCATGCTTCAGTACTCTGGAAGACCCAGCCCCAAGCTATAGGAGCTTGCGAGATTTTAATTGGCAAGTTGAGTCTGAAAGAGTTTACAGAGAATACTTCTTGCCTCTACCTAGAACAAGTGATAAAATACTTAGAGATGTGCTTTGCATCCTTGGTAAGGCCCAGGGAAAATGTTTCATTTCCAGATAATATTCTTAGATTGTTGATCTGTTTGAATGCACGCTATATATATTTTTTCAGGAAAAGAAAAAAGTCTTTAATCCTAACTATAAACATCAGAATACCAGTTGTTCAAAACTGAGAAAATTGGGGTGGGGTAGATAAAGAAATGTTGTTAGGTGCCGTCGAGTCGTTATCCGACTCATAGCGACCCTCTGTACAACAGGGGAAACACTATTATCAGTGCTTCTCTGCTGTGCATAGGTTTTCAATGGCAGATTGATTTTTGGGAGGGGGTTGCCAGGTCCTTCTCCCAAGCCTACAGCTTCTGGTGTTCCCAGGCGGTCTCCCATCCAGGTACTAACCAGGCCCGACCCTGCTAAGCTTCTGAGATCTGACTGGGTCAGATGCCACAGGGCTATGGCTGCAGGCAGATAAAGAAATAGTTAGCATTATTCATAGTCTCTCAACCCAGACATAACCACTTCAGCATTTTGGTATGCTTCTTTCCAGTAGTTTTCCCCTTTCTATTAATAATATGTGTCATTCTGTAGCCTAGTTTTCCTCCCTCCGCATTATATCATGTACAGGTAGGGAATAGAACTATATATGACAACTTCTAGATACCATATATACAAGTGATGACAAAAAGTGCATTTGAATTTCTCTGGGTTCAACATTCAGTTGTTGCAAATTTCTGTACACATCCCCAGAGATGGCTCTTGGGTGGAAAAATAATTTTGTGCCATAAAAGATAAAAATATAACTGCTTTGATCTGAAATGGGCGACATAGAAAGGTGACTCTCAAGTGAAAGTAGACTCCCCCTACCGAACTCAGATGATTGGCCACTGTATAGCTCTTGCCCATTTTTTGCTATGATAAAGATCATTATCCTATACCCTATAAAATTGTATAGAATTCCAGTCTCGTTCCTACCTTCAAGAAACTTAAGTTTCCATATCTCAGTCTTTTTGAAAGTTTATTATCCCAGCCAAACAGAACCTGTTTCCTCAATCTGATTGAGGGTAAATGCAGAATTAAAAGCAAGAAAGATTTGGAAGCCAACTCAATTTCCCTTGGCAACAGTTGAACCGTTAAAAAGTAGTGCACGTTTGAAATGCTCACAGCTGTTGCTTAGAACATTTCACATTTTGTAGAGTGAGGATTTTGCTTGCAAATTATGGATCTTTATAAAGAATTCATTTCAAAGTCATTTTCTACAAAATGGCTGAGCAACTGAAATGAGCAGGTCTTTTTAATGGAAACATCCTTGCCTGTGTGAGAGTTTGTTCTCTGGACCAGTAATGTCTTGAGGTCCAGGCATCCCAGCAATGTATGTACTGCAAGGATAGTGCAAGGCAATCCATTCAGGACAAAGGAGAAAAAAATAATTAGGACATCTATTTATGCTTAACTTTAATCTGAAAGGCATTAAGCTCAACTAGTATTTTATATACAGAATGAGTGGCCCAACACTCAGTCCCTGGAATGGTCCTTTGGCCTAGAGCAGCATATAGAAGATGTCCTTAGGGAAAAGCAGAAGGTACGAATTCCAAAAGGTTGGCAGCGGTGATCCCTTCCAATCACCCCCCATCAACCTATTGTGACTTTCTTGTTTGGTGGGTTCAATTTAGTGGATTTACTGATTGTATTATCTAGGTTCAATTAAACTAAATCCACAAAACAGAGAAATGGTCTGATGAGAGTCTTTTGCAAAGAAACCACAGAACTACAAGTAAATGGTAGAACTGAGATTTCTAGTATCAAATCCTTGACAGCCACATTTCATAGTTAAAATGACAATCTGATAAATCCCACAAATGTTGACCAAAAGAAGTTATCGAGACTATTTGGGATTTAGATTTACATCCACTATCATTAAAACTGAACTTTAACTATATTGTGACTAAGTTATAAACTAATAACAGATAGCATATGTATATTTTATGAACAAATATACATGCATTTGGAAGAATAGGCCTTAAAAATATACTGATACAAATGCATGGTCAAAAAAGTTTGGAGACTGCTATTCTAGATAACATAAAAAAAAAATACTTTACAGCCAAGAGGCCATTATCAAGTGACAAAACAGATTTCATTATTACCAAGTGAAAGCATTCACTTCATAAATATCAAAGCTGAGTTTATCATCAATCTATTGGCAGACTGGCCATGTGATTAGACTAGAAGACATAGACTATTAAATGGTGGCTGACAAATAGTGTGTGAACAAAAGAGGGGCTAAGATAATAAACAGAAGTGTCATCAAACAAATTATCAATGAGACATCCTCTTCAGAGGTAGACTAACCCAATTTACCGTGTGGGGGTAGGAGTACCTGAAGCTGGTTGTGGACTGAGGTAAGAACAGTGAGAAAACAGGCAATAGTTGCTTTCTTAGGAAAAAAATAAAAATACCTACACAGCTAGTGTAAAGAGACCTTTGGTGTCATATTTCTTTGAGCCACATTTATCCACTAGGAAACACCCTCAGCAGTCTGTTTCTTGGGTCACAGTTTAAATATTGCAATTCCCTTTTTAGATGTTTCAAAGGTTGTAGCTTTTTGATAACTTCATGTGATTACTGTGCCTAATTATTGCTTGAGATTTAAAATGTTTAGGTGTTTTAGTTCTCTCCTTAGCAGTTTGAGCTGCAATCCAGAAATCACTATCAGAGGATTCCACACTGTCTTAGTGAGAGGTCTCATGTCACTGATGGATTGGAGAAGGGAGAGAAGCCTTATATCATAATGGGGAAGGAGAATTGGGGGGAAAAAAAAAACAGGAAGAGAAAGCTAGCTTCATGTGTACTTTATTTCATGCAGGATAAAGTACAAAATAATGTACCAGAAGTGATACTTCTGCTTGTAAAATTGTCAATTTACATAAGTAATGAAATTAAAGCTATACCTAATTGTAAGCCTAATGAGAACACAGACTCTGAGGGTAGAGGTCATCCAGTCAGGCGCTCAGGCAAATTATTCACCCCTCTCAGCCTTGGTTTCTTCATCTTAAATAAGCAGACCAACAGTTCCTAACTCATAGGAAAGTCATCAGATTTAAATATGGTTATGCATTAACTACTGTGCCTAGCCTATGTTAACTGCTCAATAATTACTAGTTATCACCACAGTCATCCAGCTCATTTTTATTTTTAATGCTTTTTTTCCATCTAGAAACTTTAAGTTTTCTCTCCCCTCACCCTACTCACAATTTTATTCTGGCATACCTCCTGTGACAGGAAGACAAGGAGCCGGGAAACCAGAGGCATGCCTTTCAATCCACTTCCACAGTAAATGCTAGAATGTGTGTAGGAGCATTCATTAGCAACAGCAGAGATTTGCATTTTACAATATCCATACACTTCTGAAAGTTAAAAAATGGCTGGTTTAACATCATCTAAGAGTTTTGTCTTCATTTACGTTAAAAGAAGCTCAAACTATGTTTGCTCTAAAGCTTACCTATTTCTCCTCCTCAGCATAACTTCTAGAAGTGCACTAGGAGTCATATGTGGTGGCACATTGACCGTAAACCTAATGCTCAGGAGGATGAGACAGGATGGTTGTGAGTTTCAGACTAGCCTGGGCGGCATAGGGAGACCCTGTCTCCAGATAAACAAATCTGTACTAGGACTAAAGTCCTGGTTTCTAGTCCTAGCTCTGCCTTTAATGATATCTACCCTTAGCATGCCCGCAGCCATAACACTGTGGCTCGAAAGCCAAGCAGGGTCGGGCCTGGTTAGTACTTGGATGGGAGACCGTCTGGGAACTCTAGGTGCTGTAGGCTTGGGAAACGGACCCAGCAACCCACTCCCAAAAATCAATCCGCCATTGAAAACCCTATGAATAGCAGAAAAACACTGACAAAGTGTTTCACATGTTGTACATAGGGTTGCTATGAGTCGGATACCGGCTCGATGGCACCTAACAACAACAACCCTTAGTATGATGAATATCTGCTTCCCTCTCATCCCCTTTTTCCCTTTGAGGCCTATATCAGCCCTCACTTCATATAATTCTGGAGGAACTGTTCATCATTATTCCTTCCCCTGAGGAATAATAGGTACATGGTACAAGACTCAAGAAGATTGTGTCTTCCCCAAGATTTGCTTTAAAAAAAAAAAAAAAGTAATGAGCCAGGCTCAGTGGCACATGCCTGTAATCCCAGCAGCTCAGGAGGCAGAGGTGGGAGGATCGCAAGTTTGAGACCAGAGGCAGTCTGAGTAATTTAGCGAGACCCTGTCTCAAAAAGTACAAAAATGGGCTGGGGGCACAACTCAGTGGTCCAGCACTTGCAGAGCATGTAGGCACGAGGCCCTGGGTTCAACATCCAGTACCAGGGGGAAAAAAAGTAATAAGGGATTGAACTTGGGGGAGTTCCGCCATTGAGCTGCACCTCTAATCCCTTTTTCTTCCTTTTTTTATTTTTATTGTAATTAGCATGTGATGGCAGTTATATGCAACCATGGGTTATACCCTGATGTTTATTAGCCCCCCCCCTTTTTTTTGAGACAGGGTCTTGCTAAATTGCACAGGCTGCCTCTTGGCCTCCAACTCGTAATCCTCCTTACCCTCCTGAGTCACTAGGATTACAGGTATGTGCTACCATACCTAATTAAGGATTTGCTTATTAAATGCTGGGTTCATAAACCATAGAAATAATATAAGTTGGGAGCCGGCCATGGTGGTTTATGCCTATAATCTCAGCAACTTGGGAGGCAGGGAAGAGGAGGAAGATTGAAAGTTTGAGTCTAGAGGCAGCACGTGTACCTTAACAAGACCCTGTGTCAAAATTTTAAAAAAGTAAAAAATGGTCTGGGGATGCAGCTCAGCGGTAGAGCACTTGCAAAAAAAAAAAAAAAAAATGCATGCATGAGGGGACCTGGGTTCAACTCTCCAGTGCCACAAAATGATGATGATGATGATGATGATGAAGATGTAAGTTGGAACTATTTGTGGCTACTTATGACTATAAGTAGCCCAGCTATATCCTGCAGGAAGCCAACCCTTTGGAAGAAACTTTGACAGATGCCAAGTTCTAACAACATTATTGGAACTACTGGATTCAGCTATGCCTGAAGCAGATTCAGTTATATAAACCAATAAATTTCCTTTTTTGTTTAAACCACTTTGGAGTTAGATTTCTCTAACTTACACCCAAAATATTCAGACTAATGATACACAGGCAAGTCACTTAAATGCTCCAAGCTTCAATTTTAGGCCTTGAATCTGGGGTTTTTGAACTAAATATTTAGATAAAATCTAATCTTATGCATAAAAGGGAATCATTTAAAGTGATCCTGCCAGGAATTGTTTCCTAACAAAATTCACCAAATCTAATTTATTTGTTTTTGTTTTTGTTTTTTAATTTCCTATTCAAAGCTGATATTGTTAAGAATTATACTTGAGCTGGGCACAGTGGTGCCCACCTGTAATCCTGGTGACTCAGGAGGCAGATGCAGGAGGATCGCAAGTTTCAGACCAGAGGAAGTCTGCATAATTAGCAAGACCCTGTCTCAAAAAGTAAAAAACTGGTCTGGAGGTACAGCTCAGTGGTACAGCACTTGCGAAACATGCAACCGTTGCCCTGGGTTCATGCCCCAGTACAGCAGAAGAAGGAGAAGGAGAAGGAGAAGAAGACTTGCAAAATTGTTAAACTCCCTCTAGAACACAAATACATGAGGAAAGCACAGCACACAGACCTACCAAACATAAAAATAAGGGGCTGGGCATGTAGCTCAGTTGGTAGAACATTTGCCTAGCATACATAAGGCTCTGAGTTCAATTCCTAGCACAACATTCAAATAAGTAATATACTTAAAAGTAAGTGATATGCTTTAACAAACTGCTGAATAGGTTATTTTTACTGTGTCTCTTAAAACAAAAAGGCCATACAGCCTATGGCCAAATGTTACATCTAGAGTTCTTATCTATTACAGAGAACAACAATTATTTTTAAGCTATCAATAAAGTAAAGTAACACCTATAAACATAGGGCAAATCATAACTAAAATGTCCTAAGGGAACAAGATAATCAGAGTAGGGAGAAAATTTAAATCAAAGCACACTGTGATTAAAACAAAATAAACTTATGAAGACAATGCATATACTGTACTCTTGTACTAGTAATAATAACTACAAACCTGCATAGCAATTTAATATACTTCCCTATGCACCATTTGAGCCTTAACTCCTTGTTGTTGTCATTGTTAGGTGCAGTCAAGTCAGGTCTGACTCATAGCAACCCTACATACCACAGAACAAAACACCCCCTGATACTGTGCCATCCCCAGCACTATGTTAGTGCTTCTCTGTTATTCATAGGGTTTTCAATGGCTGATTGTTTGGGGAATGGGTTGCCAGGTCCTTCTTCCAGGCCTATAGCACCCAGTATTCCCAGGTAGTCTACCATCCAAGCACTAACCAGGCCCGGACTCTGTTTCGCTTCCAAGATCTGATGGGAGCACATGCCAGGGTAGTGCAGCTATAGGCTTAAACCTATTACATACATACTATTTCCATTCTATAAATAAGAAACTTTACTGAGAATCAGGAAAGTTCCACAATGTCAGACAGCTAGTAATGAGTAGAACCACAATTCAAACTCAGTTTTTCCAGGGGCCAAGCCTCTTCACACTGTACCAAGTTACCTCTGGCTGTTTACCAATGATATATCCAAGTAGTTGAATGTAAGGCTACATGTCTCTCCAACTTACAGAAGGAAAAGCTACTAAAATACAGAGATTAAATGTCTTATATGAGGTCATAATGTCAAGAAAATAGAAACAATGGGCCACAACTTCCAGCACCATCAACAAGACTCCTATTCATTAAACACACTATGAGCCAGGCATTTTGGCAGACACTTTACATGTCTTATATTGTTTAGTCCTCAAAATAATCTGTCGATATAGGTACTATTAGCCCACTTTACACATGGAAAAACTAAACTAGAGAAAACTAACATTTCTTTTCCAAGGTCTTATGTTTAGTAAGGAGCAGAGCTTGGGCAGGAGTTAAGGCTAGAAGACAGGCACTGAAATTCTCTATTGTTTTACTGCTTTTCCCATGACAGCCTCAATACAGCCTGGTTTGTTATGGCGCTTTGTAGAATATATGGAAAACATGAAGTCTTTCCAGCTCATTTCCCTTGATATTTAACTCTTTTTCCAAAAAGACAAAGAATCCCCATTCTGTCTTTAGTGAGAAACACTCTTTGTGGGAAGCGTTATATTGCAGAGTGGATCCAAATCAACCTTCCTCTAATAAACAGAAGATTTTCTAGAGAATTTAGATTTAAAGAGCTCTGAAAATGATAGAGGCAGTAGTCATCTCCGGTATTTGAAAATATTCTGTTTGATGGTATTTCTAAGTCAAGAAAGCTTATATTATCAGATTGGGAAATTTGGTGACCCACTTAACAAACCAGTGGCAACTGGAACAAAGTATTCATGAAAAAGCTTTTTTTTTTTTTTTTGCAGTACTGGGGGTTGAACCCAGGGCCTCACGCCTGCATGCTCTGCAAGTGCTGGACCACTGAGCTGCACCCTCAGCCCATTTTTTTAGTTTATTTGAGACAGGGTCTCACTAAATTACGCAGACTGCCTCTGGTCTCGAACTTGCGATCCTCCTGCCTCCGCCTCCCAAACCGCTGGGATTACAGGCGTGCGCCACCGCGCCCAGCTATGAAAAAGCATTTTTAAAAAACAAGCATTGGAACTGGGCGGGCATGATGTTGTATACCTATAATCCAGTGACTCAGGAGGCAGAAGCAGGAGGATTGCAAGTCCAAGGTCAAAGGCAGCCTGTTCAACTTAGAACCTGTCTCAAAATAAAAGATAAAAACAGATTGGGGCTGTGGCTCAGTGGTAGAGTACTTCCCTTGCATGCAGGAGGCCCTGGGTTCAACCCCTCAGTGCCAGGGGAAAGAAGAAAAGAAAGCATTGGATCCTGGTGTGGTGGTGCACACCTATAATCCCAGCATTTTGGGAGGCTGAAGCATGAGAATCACAAGTCCAGGCTAGCCTGGGCTACATAGTGAGACCCTGTCTCCAAACGAAACAAAACAAATTAAAATGAAAAATGAAAAAACAAGCAGTGGAAGAGACTCTTGAAAAACAAAATCTCAGCTGACTTGACTCCTAAGAGGAAAAAAGTTATAATTACCTAAAAACCGCTGGTTTCACAGAAGAACTATGATAAATGCTCAACTTCAAGAGAAATAATCCTTATGATGATCATGACATTTCTATTGGCCTTTCAAACACTTGGTATCAAATGTTCATTATTTTATTTCATCGTTCCCTTGTGCATTCATTCTAAATGTTTAAGTACCTACTCTATATTCCAGGTGTTAGAGGGTAATAGGTAGTAAGAAAGGGAAAAGTGGGCTCTGCAGACAGCCAGGTGTGGTGGTCCACGCTTCCCTGATAGATAATACCCTTACAAACATCACACTTGCTAAAAGGCAACAGAATTAAAATCACTCTTCACTTCTACATTCACCCGGGAAGGATGATAAGATTGTGAGATGTACATCATTCCCAGCAAATCAAAAATGACACTGTTTAGTGGATTCTGCTCCCTTATCAGGACTGGTAGCTGCCTGGATTTCTATAATCATTTGAAGTGCCTGCTTCTGAGCCCAGTCCTTGAAGACACTGGGAATCCATTAACCCATTCTGGGAACAGGCCCCAGAGGTAAATGCTTCTTTCCTTCCCCTGAAGGCTCAAATCTCACTATAAAGATCA
This sequence comes from Pedetes capensis, assembly GCA_007922755.1. Taxonomy (NCBI): domain Eukaryota; kingdom Metazoa; phylum Chordata; class Mammalia; order Rodentia; family Pedetidae; genus Pedetes; species Pedetes capensis. The sequence continues at coordinate 35,331 of VMDO01013919.1, read as the reverse complement.
CACCCCACCTTAGCCCGGGGCAGCAGTAACCCTTTATCACTGCCTGCCTTTGTGTCTTGAGGGGGTACTCTCTTTATAATCTATATCTGTAATAAAATTAGCCTACATTCTATACTATAACTTCTGTGTCTCATATACATTATTTTATATGGGGAAACAGAGACAAACTGCTGCCAGGAAAGAGAACATAATTTCCCTGGGGAAGGACCTATCTTCCTACAGAGCTGGCCTACAGACCTGCACTTCCTTCCCTGGACCTGGTTCTGGTGTCTCTCTCTAAACACCCATGCTTCACTCTGGAAGCATATAGTTACTATCCCTTTCCTTTACCTGATAAACTTCAAATAGCATTACTGTCTTACTCACCCTAAAATTCTTTTTTGTGACAGAGCCAATTACCCAGCATCTCCCCTAGATGGAGGTCCCAAAAAGGGGAATTCCCCAGGGCAGGTGGTAATGTTGGGGAATAGCACCCTTAAACCCACTGACACCTTTTTAACAGGACACCAAGTTGATGATGAAGGGAAGGACAACTAACATAGGGATGGTAAAGAGTTGGGCAAACCGGTGGCAAGCAAGCAAGTCCATGGGTAGAAAGAAGATGTCCCAGAAACCCACAAAAACCTAAAACCTCCCTAGGTTGCCTGGGTGGGAGAGGGATGCCTGTCTTCGTGGGTATGTTGTCCTCTCCATCACATTAAAAAAAAAAAAAAATCAACTGTCAATTCTCAAAGATCCCCTTTTGGAATACATCTTAAAATAAAAATAAATTGGATCTCTGTGATAATAGCCTGGTCACAATAAACTAGATAGCCCATTACTGGCCTCTAGTTTCACTCCTGAGAGGGTTCCCTGCTCCCTCCAATGGCTCCTCTACACCCAAGTCAGCCTCCCTTCCATGAGGTACCCAATAAAAATTTGGATACTGTCTAGGACTAATCTCCTTTCTCTTCATCCAAGATTTTCCTGTGACTACAAGTGCCACCAAAGCTCTGTCCCTCTGTCTCCCATCTGAAGCACTAACAACAACACCTTTGGACTGGAATGATTTTGCTCGCCCACAGGCACTCAGGGAAGATTTTCCTTTTTCCCCTTGGTCCACAGATGGGCCTGTCTCCTCAGCAGCCCACTGCTGATGTTGCCTGTGGCTTAGGCAATCCTGCTGCCCTGGGTCCCAATGTGCCTCCTCTACCCTGGGGTGAAATAGACCCAAATACCTCAATGATGTTAAATCAGAGCACAGCCTCCAGCTGCTGTGGGCCACTCCCATACTGGATTTGCTTGGCTGCTGTGCCCTATCCCCAGGGACATGCCTCTCTCCTTTGAGGACTCAGGCGGGCCTAGCTTCCCCAACTTTCAAGCTCTCAGGGGGACCACACTCTCTGAACTCCCCAGCAACCCTAGCACAGGGCAATCATTCTAGACATACAGGAATGCCATGAGACATTTTCCACAAAGAAATCTACGTGAGTTGGACTTGACTTGATAGCATTTAACAACAACTTGTTGTTGTTGTTGTTAGGTGGCATCGAGTCATGTCTGACTCGTAGTGACCCTTATAGGGTTTTCAATGGCTGATTGTTTCGGGATTGCCTTGGGAGTGGATTGCCAGGTCCTTCTCCCATTTTTGCAGTGCTGGGAATTGAATTCAGGACCTCAGAGACTGCAGAGTGGCACTCTACCAACTGAGCTAAATCCCAGCCCCTTAACCACAACTATGTGGTACCAAATTGGCTTATAGACAAGTGATCAACTTTTGAGTTTTACTTTTGAGATTCTCAACAACACAGGTAAAATAAAAACTTGAAAGGTCCAGGGAAAGTGATTATAGGCAAAAATATAAGCCCAATTAATTACTTAAATCCAGGGAAATATTATCTTTCTCCAGGCAAATCAAAACCTGCCCCCTCAGAGAAACCCCAGGCCAAAGAAGAGATTCTTCAGAAGCCAATGCCAGCCACCGCTATGGACAAATCAATACACTGAAAAGTGCTGACTTCAACAGGATCCAAAGAAAATAGGGCTTTGCCACCACTGTAAAGAGGCCCCCACAGTAAGAAGTGAAATCCTGTCCCCCAAAGAGAGGATGTTGTTGTTGTTAGGTGCCGTGGAGTTATGTCTGACTCAGCAAACCTCATAGGGTTTTCAATGGCTGATTGTTTCAGGATTGCTTTGGGAGTGGATTGCCACATCCTCTTCTCATTTTTGTGGTGCTGGAAATCGAACACAGGATCTCAGAGACTGCAGAGTGCCACTCTACCATCTGAGCTAAATCCCAGCCCAAGGTGCTGTTTAGGCACTGCTAATATGATTATGCCTGCAGCTGTAACCCTGTGGCATTTGATCCCGTCAGATCTCAGAAGCTAAGCAGGGTCAGGCCTGGTTAGTACCTGGATGGGAGACCGCCTGGGAACACCAGAAGCTGTAGGCTGGGAGAAGGACCTGGCAACCCCCTCCCAAAAATCAATCTGCCATTGAAAGCCCTGTGAACGGCAGAGAAGCACTGACAATATAGTGTTTCCCCTGTTGTAGAGAGGGTCGCTATGAGTCGGATACCGACTCAACGGTGCCTAACAACAACAACAACAATATGATTATGCCTGCAGCCATACCACTGTGGGGTTCAATCCTGTCAGATCTTGGAAGCTAAGCAGTAAGTACTGGTTAGTACTTGGATGGGAGACCACCTGGAAACACGAGGTGTTGTAGGCTTGGGAGAAGGACCCAGCAACCCACTCCCAAAAAACAATGGCAACCCATTCCCAAAAAACAATCAACCATTGAAAACCCTATGAATAGCAGAGAAGCACTAACAATAGTGTTTCACTTGTTGTATGTAGGGTTGCTATGAGGCAGACCCTGACTTGACCGTACCCCACAACAACAATGTGATTATACATGCTCGATGACTACCACATGGCACTATTCCCTTTTAATCTATGGAAACTTAGATTTCTTCTTCAGATTATTCTTTTGTACTTTGCCACTTTCTCAATATATAACCATCAGTTTGCTTTTACAGCCCAAGAGATCTTACACTTAAACACAAAAGCCAAGATAATTGACATGGCTATCCTATAAAATCATTGAACATTAAATATTCTTACACCTGCTCAAAGAAAGCACTTATGCCACTATCAAAATTAAATGCTATGTGTATATATCTCTGACAATGCCACTAATGTCTGTTCTGTGCTGCATCACTTATAAAACCAAATCCAGTGTATGTCAAACACTATACTCTTTATACACTATACTCACTAAACACTATACTCACTAAACACTTTAATATGGCTTTCTGGGTCTTCCTAATAAAATGGATTATATCCATGATAATCATAGCCATTATAACTCCAATATTTGGGCCTTATCTTTTCAACCTAATGGGAAAGTGTGTTTCTTCTAGAATCCAAAAGTTCCACTTTCAGATAAAGATGTTTCAGGGATTCCAACCAGTGCCACCAGAGGAAAAATATCAGTTGCCAAAAGCCTCCGGATCCATCACTGCCTTCTACTTCTGCTGTAGTTGGCCCACCCACCTTAGTTATCAAGGAATAATGGACCCAATAGGTAGGGTCTACACTCCCTTCTCAGCCCAAATGATAGACAGAACGATCCATTGCCCACTCTCCTGAAAGATTTTAGGGTCCATATTCCTTAAGGGCAAATGTTAGAGGGTTAGAAGCTGGAAGAAAGGTAAAAGAGGGCGCTGCAGCCAGCCAGGTGTGGTAGTCCAGGGTTCCCTGATAAATAAAACCCTTACAAATATCATACTTGCTAAAAGGAAACAATTAAAATCACTCCTCACTTCTCCATTCATCCAGGAAGGATGATAAGACTGTGTGAGACATACACCACCTCCTAGCAATTGAAAAGGACATTGTTTAGTGGATGTTGCTCCCTTATCAAGGACTGGCACCTGCGGCCATAGCTTGCTCTGTGGCGTCTGATCCCATCAGATCTTGGAAGCTAAGCGGGGTCGGGCCTGGTTAGTACTTGGATGGGAAACCACCTTGAAACATCAGGTGCTATAGGCTTGGGAGAAGGACCTGGCAATCCACTACCAAAAGTAAGTCAGCCATTGAAAACCCTACACATAGCAGAGAAGTACTAACAATAGTATTTCACCTGTTGTACGTAGGGTCACTATGAGTTGGACACCGACTTCACTGCACCTAACAACACAACATCAAGGACTGGTAGCTGCCTGGATATCTACAATCTTTTGAAATGTCTGCCTCTGAGCCCAGTCTGAAGACACTGGGAATCCATTAACCCATTCTGGGCACAGGCCCTAGAGGTAAGTGTTTCTTTCCTGATGGCTCAAACCTTACTATTAAGATCACACTGCACCTTAGCTCAGAGCAGCAGTAGCTCTTCACTACTGCCCACCTTCACATCTCGAAGGTGTACTGCCTTTATAACCCATGTCTAAATTCTCTATCTTAAACAAACTTGTTCTATACACTACAATTTCTGTGTCTCATATAAATTCTTTTATAGGGGGAAACATGGACAAACTGAGGTATCTGCTGCCAGGGAGGGGGAGGTCATTGTTGCTGCTGGGAAAGGATCTGCCTGACACCAGCCTCCAAACCTGAACTCCAGACCTGTGCTGCCTTCTCTGGACCCACTTTCCCCGTCTCCCCACCATCACAGGAAAATTCAAATATGAATATGACATAAGTACTATCACTCTAGTTACTGTATTACAAATGTTATGATCAAGGGCTAATTATTATGGGAACCCAATGTAATACCTTATGACCAGAAGAGGAAAATGGAAAAAAGTAAAAAGGGGAAAACGGTGATACTGGTAACACTCAGAACTCTTATTCATTCCTGGCATGGCACATGCTTCATTTGTGAAGGAATTCTTCACTGTGGACCAGGAACTATCCAAAGTGGTTCACATAGAATATTTATTTTCATTTTAATGAGTGCCCCACCAGTCTTATGTTCTTCCATGCCTTCTCTCCGTTCAAGGTAGACGTTCAGAATTGGAAATTAGAACCTTTGCTGTGTTTTGGGATATCGAGGTACTAAACAGAATTTGAGCTTCTGACTCTTGAGTTGGAACAAGAGCTTTCTGGAGCTCAAATAAGCAATGGAAAAAGTGGTTATGAGAATTCTTGGCAGGGACACACATAGCATCAGTAAGCAGGGACCAGTAGCAGGATGGGAGATCCCTGCGGCTCTTTTTTGTCTCTGTCCTTGTCATGATTGTACTTCATTCATTCTTCTCTTACAGGACAAGGCTGTGCAAAACAGTAGGTCAAGCTTATTTTTGTGTTGACTCCATTTAAGAGAGTAGCCAGAACTCAGGCTAGAATCCACCGATATTTTCAAAGTTTCTGGGAAGGGATCAGCATAGGTCAGACACCCACACCTGGTCCAGGCAACTGTGTCCCTGGTATTGGAGCCATATAATACAATATGGATGGTGAGGGACTTTCTGCTGTTTCCATATGTTAGGGGAGAAAAGAGAAGAAATTATCGCTCTAAAATGCACCCAGTTGTTGTCTACTTACAACATCTTTGATCATTTCCTCAAATTAAATTTGTAATAGTGGATTTTGTGGTCTAAGGGTATGAATATTTTAGGTTCTTGATAAAGTTCTGCTACATTACCAACTCTACAACTCATTTGCTTATCTTGCCTAAATTTATAGACTAAAAACCTGAAACTAACTATAAGTTTCATCTCTTTAGTTATACATGTAGAATAGTTAAAATATTTTCCACATATTTAGTAGTTATTTGCATTTCTCTTTCTGAAAATTGACCATGGGTGTGCTTTGCTAATTTTTTCTATTATACTTTTAGTGCTTTTGTGATATATGTATGTATGTAATTTATATATTGATTTTACACAGAAAAGTATACTATATTTCCCTTTGGACTTTTTTCATTGCTAAGCATAAATTCTTAAAAAGCCTTTCTCTGAAAAATTCCTCCCCTGGAAATGTTTCATCCAAAAATGCTCCTAAAGTTCACCAGGGATAGTCATTATAGCATTTTATTAACAAAAATAGAAACAACCTAATTATGTATTAGTTGAAGGATAGTTACATAAATTATGGCACATCCACACTATGGGATACTATGTAGCAATTAACTATCAGGGAAATGTCTACCATATATGAAAATGCCTATGATACTAAGTGGGTAAAAGCAACCTAGAATTATAGGTAAAATGGTATCTTATTTATACTAGGAAAAATCTGATATGTGGAATATGTACTCGTTGTTAGGTGCCATGCAGTTAGGTCTGACTCATAGCCACCCTAGGTACAACAGAACAAAACACTTCCACACTGTGTCATGCCCAGCACTATGTCAGTGCTTCTCTGCTATTCATGGAGCTTTCAATGGCTGATTGTTTCTTAGGATTGTTTTAGAGGTTGATCACCAGGTCCTTCTCCCATTTTTACAGTACTGGGGATTGAACCCAGGGCCTCAGAGAGCTCAGAGCAACACTCTACCATCTGAGCTAAACCCCAACCCCAGAATATATATATGTTGTTGTTGTTGTTAGGTGCCGTTGAGTCGGTATCCAACTCATAGCGACCCTCATAGGATTTTCAATGGCTGGCTGTTTCGGAATTGCCTTGGGAGTGGATTGCCCGTCCTTCTCCCATTTTTGCGGTGCTGGGAATTGAACTCTGGACCTCAGAGACTACAGCGCAGCGCTCTACCCACTGAGCTAAATCCCAGCCCCAGAATATATATATATATATATATATACATATATATATGAATGTATAAAATAAACCTAGATGTTTAGAGTAGGTACAATCCCTGTAAATACCTAGAAAAGGATCTGGAACAATAGACATGGAACTATTAGCAGTGAGTGCCTTTGAACATGGGTTGGAGATAGGAGTGGTAAAGATTAGATTACATACTTAAGTATTGGTTTAATTTTTATAAGGAATTGTGTTGACATTTTATTTCATAAAACATTTTAGGCTTAGAAAGAGCCACAATAAAGCCGGGCGTGGTGGCACATGCCTGTAATCCGACTGGCTTGGGAGGCAGAGGCAGGAGGATCGCAAGTTTGAGACCAGAGGCAGTCTGCATAACTTAGTGAGACCCTGTGTCAAAAAAAAATGAAAAAAAAAAAAATGGGCTGGGGTGCAGCTCAGTGGTCCAGCACTTGCAGAGCATGCAATCGCAAGGCCCTGGGTTCAAACCCCAGTACCGCACAAAAAAAAAAAAAAAGAAAGAGCGAGCCACAATAACAAAGATTCACATACCAACCACACAGCTCTAAAAATAACACTACAACCAACATAGTTGAAACCTGTGGTGTAACCTTCTATCACATTCTCTCTTTCCCACAGATACCACAACCTGCTTTTTATTTCCATGATGTTGTACTTTTACTAAATATACAGTATTGAGTACATATTCATATTTTAGGATTGTATTTAATTGGTATTACACTGTATGTTATCATCTAATTTTCCACTCAACATTACGTTTTTAATCATATTGATATAGACACTAAATCATTCACTTTCACTGCTATATAGCATTCCATTTACAAATGTCCTGCAGTTACTTATCCTCTTGTTTCATGTGGCTTGGATTATTACTAGCATTTTACTATTTTGAACAGTGGTGCTGTGAGCACTCCTGGGGACACCTCCTTGTGAGCTGTGGTTTCTCTAGTGTGTGTATTTAAAAGTGGAGCCAGACAAGTTTTTTCCTAAATGATTATATCAAGTTATAATCCCAAATTATATCAGAGATTATGTTTCTGTAAAAAAAAGAAAAAAATCTTTACTCTCCTAGAAAGTAGACATCTATGTTATCTTCTAAATTTTGTTTTATTTTTCTTTTCACTAAACTCTAATTGCCTGCAGCCATACCACCCTGGCATTCAATCCCATCAGATCTTGGAAGCTAAGCAGGCTCAGGTTTGGTTAGTCCTTGGATGGGAGACCTCCTGGAATACCAGGTGCTGTAGGCTTGGGAGAAGGACCTGGCAGCCCACTCCCAAAAACAGTCAGCCATTGGAAACCCTATGAATAGCTGAGAAGCACTTACAATAGTGCTGGATATGGCACAGTGTCTCAAGTGTTTCATTCTGTTGTACGTAGGGTCACTATGAGTTGGACCCGATTCCACGGCACCTAACAACAAACTCTAATGAATATTAGGTTTAATTTGGTGTGTAGTTTGTGATAAGAATCTAAACTGATATTTTAAAAATAACTAATTCTCCCACTACTATCTATTGACAAGGTAAGTTCTTCTTAGGCACTTTAAAATCTTTTTCCTATCCTCACTTGATGGCTCATCTAGTGGAATTTCAGTATCATTTTGTAGAGTTCCTCTAAATAATACATTGGAATTTTACTGTGATTGAATCATTGGGCTCTAAAATGCATATTTACCTGATGTTTTTATATTCTCAAATTTAAACAATTAAATACCCCACTGCATAAAGTGCCATGCTCTCAGCCTACAACTGAAGTCCCCCACAGTAATGTTTCAGGCTCATCATTTCAAGCAGGCCGGTGTCCTCCTCCTCCTCTACCCTAAGATTTCCTTATTGACTTTTTCCTCCAACCCATGAGATTCCCTCCCACTAAGAAGTTGAACCTTTCCTTCCACTCCCCCTGTTTTATTTATTCAGACCCTTTGCTTCTTCCAAAGGCTGGCTGGTGTTGCAGCTCCTCCAAGTGTCCTAGCCAGGGGTCAGCTCGCTATCTTGTATTGCTATTCAGTTTTCTCTCGTGTCTATGTTCAATCCCTCTGATTTTCTGCTTGAGTTTAATTTAAAAAAGCAAAGGGGGACAAGTGGCACTGGCCTGGAAAGAAATCACTAAGGAGAGCTGCTGGTAAGAGAAGCCCCAGCCAAGTTAAGCATTCCACTTTCAGCATCTGTAGCTCTGAAGTGGAGAACACAGTGGGACCAATGGAAAAGAGAAGAAACCAGAGTTGGTGCTTCAGTGGCTCACCATGCCCAGATACGGCCAGACACTATAGGGGTAAAGCCAGGTCATAAATAAGTCCATCCTCCCACCATCAAGATGGCTTCCATCTGAATGGCATGCTAGTGTCTGCCATCTTGCAAAAGCATCATTTAATTTAACCTTTGTAAAACTCTTTGCAGTGGGTGGCATGAGCTCCATTTTACCTGTGAGGACAACGAGGCTTAGCGGTTAAATGCAAGGACACACAGCTAGGAATTGGCAGGGCCAGGTCTGCAACTTGTGACCCCAATTCACCACTCTTTCTACCATAGCCATAGCTGCTTCCATGTTATTGATGTTTTTAATTTATTTTTATTTTTAGTCACGGACAACAGAACATATAAAATTAGTCTTTTAGCCATTTTAAGTTAGTAGAGACAACTCTATTCACCTTGTGTAGCAGATGTCTAGATCCTTCTAATCTTGCAAAACTGAAACTCTATGCTCATTAAACAAATCTCTATTCCACCTGCTAGGGCTTGTTTGACACCCACCATTCTGTTTCCATGGCATTGACTACTTTAGATGTTTCATATAAGTGGAAGCATGTATAATTTGTCATTTTGTAACTGGCATATTTCACTCACTGTATTTCAAGTTTCATCCATATTTTAGCATGTGACTTGACCTCCTTCTCCTCATTCTTCTTCTTTTTTTATTTAAAAAATTTTTTAATTAAATTTTATTTTTTTGTGTGTGATGGGGTCTTACTATGTTTCCCAGGCTGGTCTCAAATTCCTGAGCTCAAGTGATTCTCCTACCTCAGCCTCCTGAGTGGCTGGGACTACATGTGTGCACCACCAGGCCAGGATTCAATTTCCTTCTTTTTTGAGGCTGCATAATATTCCCTTGTATGTATACATCACATTTACTTTATCCATCCCTCTGTCTATGGACATTTAGGCTGCTTCCTCCTCTTGGAAACTGTGAATAATGCTGCCATGAATATGGGTGTGGAAATATCTCTTTGAGATCTTGCTTTCAATTTTTTTGGTTATATACTCAGAAGTGGATGGTTGGATCATATGGTAATTCTATTTTTAGTTTCTTGAGGAATTATGTTCACTTTTAAACAAATAGCCCCATCCTCATGGACTCTACCGCAATATGTTAACAGGCGGCATATTGCTTTCCCTGTAATTAAATTGAAAATAGCAATCATGCTCATATATAACCATTAAAATATGTTTAAACTTCTTACTTAAGATGCATCAATTACACTGTTGGCAACTGTAGATGCTTCCCTTGCCTTCCAGTCTCAGTTAACAAGCTGTTTTTCACTTTTAACAATCCCGTCCCCAGTGTCAGGGTCACTAGAGCAGAAAACTCAGGATAGAAAGACTTTTCCTTTTTCTAATACTGTACCCCAAGGAACTAGCATAGTGGTGGGCATATAGTAGACACTCAAAAACTGAATAAATGAGGTGGTCGCTGAGGCACATGCCTATAATCCCAGCTAGTCAGGAGGCTGAGGCAGGAAAATCATGAGTTTGAGGACCAAGGCAACCTGCATAACTTAGCTAGACCTTACCTCAAAATAAAAAATAAAAAGTGGGCTGTGGGTACAGCCCAGTGGTGTTAATTTTCCAGTGCTGCTATATATATATGTGTGTGTGTGTGTATACATATACACACACACACACATATATATACACATACATATATATGTCACATATATATGTATATGTATATATAATCACATATATATATAATTACATATAAAATATGTAATATACATATACATATACATATATAATATAATATATAATATACATATATAATTATACATATATATGTAAAGTGAGTACATGAATAAAAGGCCATCTTGCTGGGCAGCTTGAAAAATGGAACTTAACCCTAGTAGTTGAGGAGTATATCTTGTTGCAACAAGCAGGAAGTAGAACACAGATGGCAAAGAGACATTCAGTGGCATCAGTTTTGCCAGAATCATGATACCATCCCTAAGATAAATTCAGACTAAGGTGTTAATGGTATAATTTTATCATAATAATCATGAGGATATGAAGAGTCTGGGACCCCATGGAATTCTAATGATAAAGTCCTGACAGATTAACAGGATTATGTTCTAGACAAGAAAGCCGCAGGCACAGTGTTATTAGTGCAGGACCGCCTTTCCCTTCTCTCCTGCTCTAGCAGGAAACAACATACACCCTGGCAGGAGTGCATGGGAAGCCAAAAGCATTGTCACACCAAGTGGAAGATTCCCTGCTGGCTGGCTTGCTGCACACAATGTTGACTGATGCCCTCTGATGGGCACTGGAGTGTAAACACTAAGAGTAGTTACTGTCTCATGGAAAGAGCAAACTCCCCTGCTGTCCTTACATCTTTGCATTCAATGCCTAATCTTAGGAAAGGCACTGGAGGAAATAGGATTACATTGTATCAACAAAAAATTATATTTAGACTGAACAAAAATTACATGAATTTACAAAGAGTATAGGCCCTGGAGTAAATTATTCAGTGGAAATTATGCTCTCACATATTTTAAAAATTAATGAATTGTAAACTCTCTTCTATTCAAATGAAGATACTGAATCCAAGAGAAAATTATCTTAGGCCTGTCCCCCAAAAGGAATAAAAGACAACCTAACCTTAGTGACTGCCTGCAACAGCAGCACTGTGGTGTCTGATCCCATCAGATCTCAGAAGCTAAGCAGGGTCAGCCTGGTTAGTACTTGGATGGAAGACCACCTGGGGACACCAGGTGCTGTAGGGTTGGAAGAAGGACCCGGCAACCCATTCCCAAAAAATAATCTGCCAGTGAAAACCCTGTGGATAGCAGAGAAGCACTGACAATAGTGATTCTCCTGTAGTACCTAGGGTTGCTATGAGTTGGACATTGACTTCATGGCACCTAACAACAACCTTAGTGATTATGTGAAAACCTTTCTCATTCCCTTAGGCAAGAATTTAAATTCACATTAGGTATAGTGGCACATGCCTGTAGTCCCAGCACTCAGAAGGCAGAGGCAAGAGGCTCATGAGTTCAAGGATAGTTTCAGCTAAAAAGTGAGACTGTTTGTCAAAAAAATAAGGGTTAGGGATGTTGCTTAGTGGCAGAGCACTTGCCTAGCCCATGGTCCTACAAGAAAATAATAAGTTAAATTCATACTAGCAAATCAGTACAATAGATAGTGGGACTTTTTAAAAATATTGCTTTATAGAGGAGCCAGCATGATTTCATGAAAAACCCACTAAACTTAAGAGTCCAAAGTTTAGTTCAAGTATCAGTACTGCTTTGACAGCTTTAGACTTTCAGAGAATTATCAGTACTCATCATCAACACTGCCAGCAGAATGACATACATCTGATCATGTTCCTACCCATCATAAAATTCTTCATGGGCACGCATTGCCTATAGGGGAAACTCTTTATAGTACATTCTTTTATTATTTGACTCCAGCCTGAATTTCTATCATTTGCCCCTCATTTCACGTGGAGCAACACTGTATGGTTGTAGTTCCCTGGGATATGCCATACTCACTCATCCATCCTCTGCTTGAACACAGTTCCTCTTCATTCATTTGGCAAACTTTTACTCAACATTTCTGTCTCAGCCTAAATACCACTTCTGACATTCCTCCTGGATTCCTGTATGTCCACTGACCCTTGCCTATACCTACAGAGTGACAACTGTATTGTAGCTAGTTATCTGAATGCCTCCTTCCCATCAGACACTTCCTCTCGCCACCTTTTCATTTCTGACCATAAAAGTGATACATTTTTATCATATAAATTCAAAATATACAAAGTAAAATGTCTCCTGAAAATCTGCTCCCAAAGATAGGTCAGGGACCATGAAGTTCCATCTTTGAATTCTCAGAATATAGCAGTATCTGGTACATTGTTGTTGTACCTAGTACACAGAGTCCTTAATAAACAGTGTTGAATGAATAAATCTAAAAACTGAAGATGACATAATTTGCTATACAAGTCAATAGTATTGTAGTGGAATCATACAAGATGATGAATGTGAAAGCTCTTCAAAAGTGGGAAAACGTTATGCAAGTACCAGATGGTGTGATCACTGATTAACACCTCTGGAGCTGATTTTATCTGGATGCTATTACCTGGCAAACCTGTTTTCAGTGGTGATGATGGTTGTGGTAATGGTGTAGTAACATTTATTGAGCATTTTTCATGTCTAGAACTCTATGGTAAGTGCTTTACCTATATTGACTCCTTCCTCCCTCTTTCTCCTCCTCCTCCTCCTCCTTCTCTTTCTTCTTTTCAGTACTTGAGGGTTGAACCCAGGACCTTGCACATACCTTGCAAGTGCTCTACCACTGGGCGGTAGCCCTCGCCCATTTTTCATCTTTTATTCTGATTCAGAATCTCACTAAATTACCCAGCCACATCTGGCCTTGAACTTACAATCCTCCTGCTTCAGCCTCCCTAGTTGCTAGGATTACAAGTGTGTGCCACCACACTGGCTCCTTTAATTCTTATAACAACAATTTATAAGGATAAGAGATGTTAATTTTCCCTTTTATTTTTTCACATGAAGAAGACAAAGCCCAGATGAGTTATGTATTTTCCCCCATGCTTCCCCTGAAAATCACAGAAGTAATAAGCAATACACTGAGAATTTAAATCAAGACAATCTGGTATTCAAGTCCACACTAGTAACCACTTCATATTCCTGCCACCTATAAATGATCCTGAGGATGAAACCTGGTCATAATAGGAGTCAACTACTTCCCATCATTCCCTACCTTGCTTCTTGCTCCCATTTTGGAACCAGAAGCAACTTTATTTCTGTAAATTCAAGTTTCTTCCTATGTAATATGGAGATATTAATGGTTCTTGTCTCACAAAGTTGTTGGCAAGGATTAACTCTTACACTACCTCAGATCACAACGCCAGGAACAGGATCAAACCTAGAACCCAGAGTGAGCAATTTATTGTTTTGCAACAGATGCAGCCATAAAGAGAAACAAGAGGACCACACAACTACAGAGAACAAGTACTCCTAATTTAGGAGGATCTAAGCATCTATTAATAAATACACTTGTATTGTCAGATAGATGCCAAGGTCCAACATTGTAACTCAGGCCTTATCAGTCATAGTCTGGTAAACAGGCTCCCGTGAAGCAAAACAGCATTCACAAGATGAAACACACACTCTTTAATTCTTGGGCCTTGCCAGTGCTAATGGTGGTAATGGTTGATGGCTAAGTATACCAGATAGAATAGTCAGAAATGGAAATAAAAATCTATGGCATGTTGCATGTGTAACAGCAGAGGTGTAAGTAAAGAACAATGAAAACAGAAAGAAACCAGCACTAGCAGGTGCTTACAGATGGCACTTGGATTTGGAACAGCTTTTAAATTAAGGCTTGTAAAAAAAAAAAAAAAAACAACTTGATCCACCTTTAAAAGGAGTTGTGAGGCCAAGTGCTGCAACTCTATCTAGCCAAATAACATTAAAATCATGGCAAGTTCAGGGCTCTATGGGAATCACAGCCACAGAGGGCTCTGGGGAAAGACTATTTGGTTAAATCTTCTATTAGGATTTCATTCAATTCCTGAACCAAGCCACCTTATTTGTAAGGCTCCTAAGGAAATACAGAGCTTCGTTCTGTCCTAGAGAAGAGAAATGAAGGCATAGATGGCAACTTCATACATACAGTCTAATTAATGAGAAAAAAACAAAAACCAGACTCAAGCTAGATGAACGCACCATTGCCCCTAGGTTAGAGACTAAAGACAGAAGGCAGGAAATGGATGGCCCTGAGATTAACTGGAAACTAGCAGGTGAAAACTAACCAGGAAATTTTTACAAGGCAATCTTAAAAGTCCTCTGAAAATCAGAGAAAAAGAATGAGCTTTGGAAGGAAGAGATCCAGAATGTACACAATCACAGGCTGAGTCAACCATGGGGACTTGAACTGGCACTGAGGAACATGGTCCAGGAATAGGAATAGTAACAGCTCCAGCCATTACCTAGTGGTACTGCGTTTAGGGAACACTGTCCTCAGAATTAAGACAGTGAAAATGAAGACATAAAAGATGGGATGGGCCATCTGCAGCGGGAACTCACCCTACAAAATGTTTTCTGAATATGTTTGCAGAGAAACTTGAGAAGACCTGAGACCAATGCTCGTGACTAAAATTAACCATGTATTTAATGCCTCGGCACCTTGGCACATGTTGTCCCTTCTGCCTGTTTTATCATCTATTATCCTTTGCTTCCTTTTCCTCCATCTATTGAGCAAACTACTTTTCTGTCAAAATGTAGTCCAGGCACCACCTTTTCTGAACCTGTGCCTGAGAGAAGAAGGACTCATTTCCTCACCCCTTTACTTCTGCACTGTGCACTATATGATGATCTGTCTCCCCTAGCACACTGCAGGCTGTGAGGGCACAGACTAAACCTCTTTCCTCACTAGCACTACCACGGTGCCCTCAGGCTGTGTACTTTATAAAGAAAAGAGGTTTAGTTAGCTCACAGTTCTGGAGACTGAAATTTGAAAATCAGGCAGCACCATCACTTTGGCCTCTAGTGGGGACCCTAGGGTGGATGGTATCACAATGGCAGGAGCTTGTGTAGAAGAAATCACATGGGAGACAGGAAGCCATCAAGAGTCAGAGGCTAGGCTCACTGTTGATAATAACCCACTCTCAGGCCAGGAGTGGTGGTGACTCAGGAGGCCGAGGCAGGAGGGTCACAGGTTGAAGGCCAGAAGCATCCTGCATAACTTAGCGAGACCCTGTTTTGAAATAAGAAATAAAATAGGCTGAGGATGAAGCTCAGTTGTAGAGCTCTTACAAAGTATGTACAAGGCCCTGGGTTCAACCCCCTAGTATTACTTGGCTTATAAAGAGAAAAGGTTTATTCTGGCCAAGACGTTTCAGTCCTGTTGGTTTTGGGCCTGTGATGAGGCAGAACATTATGATAGGGAGCATGAGGTAGAACAAGCTGCTCGCCTCATGGTGGCAAGGAAGCAAAGAGAGACAGAGAGCAGCCCCCTGCCATCCCCTCTGCAAGCACGCTCAGACGACCTAAAACCTCTCACTAGGCCTCCTCACCTGGGCTGAGATTTAGCTCAGTTGGTAGAGCACTGAGGTCCCAAGTTCAATTCCCAGCACCACAAAAATGGGAGAAGGACGTGACAATCCACTCCCAAAGCAATTCCTAAACAATCAGCCACTGAAAACCCTATAAGGGTCACAATGAGTTGGACACGACTCAATGGCACCTAACAACAACATCAGGCCTCACCTCTCAAAGGTCCCCACCATCTTCCAATAACATCAAGGTGAGGAACAAGACTTGAAGCCTATGGGTGTCTGAGGGCATTCCAGATACAAATTATGTCAACCACTTTTCAATATCACCATATTGGGGACCAAGTTTCTAGAACATGAACATCTGAGGGGCTACACTTAAGCCACATCCACACAATAGCAATATTTATCCCAACTAATCAATTGAGAAAACTAGGGGAGGGGAGAAGGGCTATGCTAGCCTAAGAGGTGCATCAGAAACTTTGGGTAGGTAGGGGTGGTTTGTAGGACTGGCATCTTGACTATTGCAATAGATTTAGGGACAGTATCAGAATCCATGAGCTATAATACTTTTATGTTTACAGAAAGAGGATTCCAGGGCGTTTTTTTAAAATAAGAGAATGGTTTTGTAGTGAGACAAATGTATAAACAAAAATGTGCAACTTGCTATATAAGCATGCACAAGATTTAAAACCAACCAGTATAACATAAAGGAGGAATTAAATCCCCAGATAGGCATCAGAAACTGTTTCACAGAGGAGGAAAGGACTGATCTGGGTCTTGAAGGATAAATAGAAGTTTGCCAAGTGTGATGGTTAATTTTAGGTGTCAACTTGACTGGATTAAGGGATGTACAGACACCTAGCAAAATATTATTTCTCTTTATGCCTGTGAGGTGTTTCCAGGAAAGATTGACATTGGAATCAATGGACTGAATAAGGAAAATCTGCCCTTATCCAAAAGGGGCTGGCACCATCCCATCAGCTGAGGGCTTAGACACAACAAAATGGCAGAGGAAAAGAGAATTCATATTCTCTTGGTCTCTCTCTCCTGAGCTAAGACATCCATCTTTTCCTACCCTTGGACATCACACCACCAGGTTCTCTCGCCTTTGGGCTCCAGGACTTAGACCAGCAGTCCCCCAGTTTCTCAAGCTTTTGGTCCCAGACTGAGAGTTACACCTTCTGCTCCTTGGTTCTCGGCCTTCAGGCTTGAAGTAAAATATACTACTGGCTTTCCTTTTTTCTCCAGTTTGCAGTGAGTGAGCATACAGTAGGACTTCTTGGCCTCCATAATAATGAGTTGACTTCCCTAACATATCTCCTGTTGTTACTCTATCTACCAGGTGTGATTGAAAAATGTGGTGAATGTTTAAATGTGAAAATTTTCGATTTAATTGCCCCCCTCATCAGCCCTGTTACAATACTCTTCCTGGTCTCAAATACCTTCTGGCCACTATCTAAAGCAATTCTGAAAGTTTTTTGTTTGTTTATTTTTGCTGTTTTTTGGTTTTTGAGAGAAGGTCTCACTGTGTAACCCAGGCTGGCCTAGAACTTGCTATGTAGCCCAGGCTGGCCTTGAACTCACATCAATCCTCTTGCCTCAGCCTTCTGAGGGTTGGAATGACGGACATGCACCGCTGCACCTGGCTTTGGAAGTCCTCCCTTGTGTCTTTAGGTGTGGTTGCCTGGATATCCCAAACTGATTCAAAACATTTACATTCCGTGGTCATTTTGACTTTTGGAAAAAGTGAGAAGCTACACAGTGTCCAACGCAGTGAATAAAGTAGATGAGGACACACTGTAATGTTTTTATTTGACAGAAATTGCCATACCAGAAGCAGTGTGTGACATGGAGTATTGTTATGATGGAGGATGGAAACTAGACACTCATATAACAAGACTTCTAGAACTTCTTCAGAAGTGCCAGGAACTGTGGGATAAGTGTGTTCAAAGCCAGATGAGTATGCTGAGGGGTGTTAATGAGTTTTTACTGTAATAAAATTTCTTAATTTAAGCATTCATTGTATCTTTTGATCATACCTTGTACAGGCCTATTCATCTATCCTACTGCTTCTATTTCTCTATCCATACTCCAGATAGCAGAAAAAAATGGCAAAAGATACTAAACTGTCATTTTGTATGTCATTTTCATTAGAAGCTTCCATAATACACCCTATTACCCCAACATAGTCCTATAACCACAACCAACCAGGAAACATAGTGCTTATTCTGGCCATTACATCTTCAGCTAAAAACTGGGAGTTCTGTAACTATGGAAGTGGAGAACAGATAATGGAAGACAATTCTATTATGTCATACACTTATGACCATTTTTAAAAAGGAACAAAACCAATGCAAAGAGTGGTTGCATTATTTTCATGGTACCTGCAGGAAATTTTAAGTAGTTTCTTTTGGCTTATGCATATCATATACAATAGAAAGAATGAAGGGCTCATTGGGTCTGGTGGTACCCTGTCATCCCTGTGACTTGTGAGGCAGAGGCAGGAGGGTCACAAGTTCAAAGCCAGAGACAGCCTGTGTAATTTAGCAACACTCTGTTTCAAAATAAAAAGTAAAAAATGGGTGCTGTGTCCAGATCCATGCATAATGGGTAGACAGAGTCCCCACATGAGGAAGAATGTCTTTAATAAAGGCATTGGAAGGAAAATCCACTGAAAGGGGAGGAGTACTCCTAGCCTGGGGGGGGGGAAGTCTGCCAAGAGGGGAACAGTACCTCCAAAAAGGTCTCTTCATGGAAAAGGACTTGGAACCCCATCTTTTCTTAAATTTTAATTGGTCACTTGTAGATTTCTAGAAATATTAATGAAAAATAATCTTCTGGCTCTGTGAACTATGCTAATTCAGATTGGAAGTTGACAAGCCTCAGGCTTTCTTGAACGGAAATCCCTGAATGACTTCCAACAGCCTAAACTCCTTAAACAAAAGCCTTTGTACTGACAGCTCTACAGTAAGCAAAAGCACCCATTCTTCTTAACAACAGACTCAATGGGGTGACACACAGGTGGCAGTTAAACCGCCCTAAATTCCTGCATAAAGATTAGGAATAGTCAATTGTTACAGGAAATGCAGATACTCAGGTCGTCTAGGTTTATTTCTTTAAAATAATCACACTTTGTCTCTGAGTTCCTCTTCCACTTTGATTGATTACCACCTGACACTCATGTGACAATTGATCAGGTGATTCCATCAATGCAACCAACTTCCTTGTCTTTTTCTGACTTTTCATAAGGTTTAATGAATGGTAATTCTGTATAAAAAGGTTGGATAATCTGGCCTCCGAGCTGCTGTGTTTATCACCCATCACCAACTCCTCATCCGCCTTCAGGAAACCCTGATTTCTATCTAGGCTGCAGCTGGTCTTCGGCAAATGGGTTAGGGGTGTGGCTCAGTGAAAAATGAAAGAATTGAAAAAAGAAGAAGAGGAAGAGGAAGAAGAGGGAGAAGAAGATGATGATGAAGAAGGAGAAGGAGAAGGAGGAGGAGAAGAAGAAGAAGAGGAAGAGGAGGAGGAGGAGGAGAAGTGGGTGAGGAGGAGGAGGAGGAAGAGGAGATAGAACTAGAAAGATATTAAAAGATCAGACCACAAAAGTGTGGTCCTTGTAATCCCAGCTACTCAGGAGACTGAGAGAGCAGGATCACAATTTCAAGGGGCTAGGAATGCAGCTCAGTGGTAGAGCACTTGCTTAATATGTACAAGATCCTGGTTCAACCCCTATTACTACAAAAATAAAAAGGCCTTGTGCACTATTTAGAGTAGTTAATGACTCAGTAATTTGAACAATTATATAAATTAAAAGGAGTAGGGCACCATGGAGCAGGCCTATAATCCCAGTGTCTGAGGAGCCTGAGGCAGGAGAATCACAAGTTCAAGGCCAGCAAGGCCAGAGGTAACCCAGGCAACTTAGCAAGAACTTGTCTCAAAATAAAAAAGGACCGAGGGGCATGGTGGTGCATGCCTATAATCCCAGAGACTCAGGAGGCAGAGGCAGGAGGATCGCAAATTGGAGACTGGAGGCAGTATGTGTAACTTAGCAAGACCCTGTCTCAAAACAACAACAACACAACAACAACAAAAATGAAAAAACAGTGACCATGTTACTAACCACCTATGAGAAACAGCCTGTTTCTCCATTCCTCCTTCCTATACTTTAACTGCAAAGAAACAGCAGCAAAAATGGGAAGGGATACAATGTTGTCAGCATGATTCTGGAATGACTATCTAAGAGCTAAGGACACCTAATTTAATCAAAATTTAGTGAAATCTATAGGAAGCACTTGCTATGTGTATGTGGGGGCTGGGATTTAGCTCAATTGGTAATGCACTGCTCTGCGGTCTCTGAGGTCTTGGGTTCAATTCCCAGCACCACAAAAATGAAAGAAGGATGTGGCAATCCACTTCTGAGGCAATCCCAAAAAACAATCAGCCACTGAAAACCCTAGGAAGGTTGGTATGAGTCGGACAGGACTCCATAGCACCTAACAACACAATGTGTATGTAACCAATCCAGGTAACCATAATAATCTATAAGAACAGTAGTGCTACCAGCCAGTAAAGAAAGCATTTGTTAAATGTAGGATGAGAAACAGAAGGTACTTCTTGAAACACTGGAGGATAGTGGAGCTAGCTGTAATGGGAATAGGTGAGATTTGCAGAGCCCTATCCCCGTGTGTTTGCTTCAAACCCTTGTCCATGCCAGTACAGCTGGTTTTATCAATGCATTACATCAAGATATCATCAATTACAATGGGAGGTAAGGTGTGACCTTAGCAAGATCATATAACCTCTCTGAACTATGAAATGAAAGGACAGGACAAAATGGGTTCTCAGGACCCCTTCCTGATCATTCTTCTCTTCTCTTTCTCTCTATTTTTTTTCTGAGACAGAGTCTTATGATGTAGTCTAGACTGGCCTCAAATTCACAATCCTGCCTCTGCCTCCCAAGTGCTGGGATTACAGGTATGCTCCACCATATCCATCTTATTCAAACATTCTGGAAGGAGAAGTTAGAGATAACTAATATCAATGGTAACCCAGCAATCTCTTCTCAAACACATTCCTAAGTTTTGTAAATTATCCTTTAAAAAATTGGCACATAATTGTACATATGGGTACAGCGTGGCATTTCCATAAATGTATACATTGTGTAATGATCAAATCAGAGTAATTAGCATATCCATCACCTCAAACATTTATCATGTCTTTGTGGTGAGAACATTCAAGTCTCTTGTAGCTACGTAATTTATTCTTATAGTAATCTGAGGGTTATCTGGCAAGTGATTGGGCAGATGGCAATAAGATCTTACAGGGCTTTGAGATAGCAGATAAATTTTATTTTAAGAAACTGGTTGTAAAAAATATCTGCTTTTGGTAATGCAATGTAAATGATTTAGGGATACAGAGGATAAAAAAATCATTTTAAAATGCTATCTTAGTTGGGCATGGGGGCACACACCTTTAATCCCAGGATTTAGGAGACTGAGGCAGGAGGATTAATGTGAATTCAAGGCCAACCTGGGCTACATAATGAATTCCAGGTCAGCCTCCGCTACAGAGTGAGATTCTGTCAAAAAAAAAAAAAAAAAGACAATGACCAAAAAAACACCAAAAAAGTAGTATCATCTAAGGACCATTATCAGCTGATCTTCATGAAAATGTTGTTAGGTGCCATCAAGATGGGTCCAATTTATAGCGATTCTATGTGCAACAGAACAGAACACTCCCTGACTCTGTGCCAGGCAGATGATCTTTTTAATGTTTAGTCTCTCATTGTTGCAGTCACTGTGTCAATCCATCTTATGGAGGGTTTTCCTTTTTTACATTGACCTGTCACTCTGCCAAACACGATGTCCTTCTCAGTGATTGGCAACTTTTGACAACATGTCCAAAATACATCCAATGAAGTCTAGCAATCCTTGCTTCCAAGGAGCACTCTGGTTGCACTTCTAGGACAGATCTGTTGGTTCTTTTGACAGTCTATGGTATATTCAATATTTGTCTCCAGCACCATGATTCAAAAGCATCAGTTCTTTTCCTGTCTCCTTTATTCAATGCCCAACTTTCATAACCATATGATGTAACTGAAAATACCATGGCATGAGTCAGGCATATCATCGTCTTCAATGTGACATATTTACTTTTCAACATGTTAAGGAGGTCTTTTGAAACAGCTTTTCCCAATGTAATGCATCTTTTGATTATTTGAGTGTTGCTTCTGTGGATATTGATTATAGAATCAAGTAAAGCAAAATCTTGGACAACCTCAATCTTTTCTCCATTTATCATGAAGTTGCTTACTGACTCAGTTATAAGGATTTTTGTCTTCTTGATACTGAAGTGCTACTCATACTGAAGGCCATGTTCTTTGATCTTCATCAGTAAATGTTTCAAATCCTCTTCATTTTCAGTAAGCAAAGTTGTGTCATCCTCATAACACAGATTGTTCCTCCAATCCTGATGCAGTATTCTTCTTCATAAAGTCCAGCTTCTCAGATTATTTGCTCAGCATAGAGACTGAAGAGGTATGGTGAAAGGATACAACCCTGACACACACCTTTCTCAACTTTAAACCAGGCAGTGTTCCCTTGTTCTGTTTGAACTGCCTCCTGGATCATGTACAGATTCCTCATGAGTACCATTAGGGGCTCTGGTATTCCCACTTTGCAATGTTACCCATAGTTTGTTATGAGCCACACAATCAAATAACTTTGCATAGATAATAAAACATTGATAACATTTTTCTGGTACTCTCTGCTTTTGGCTAATCTCCATCTGACATCAGCAATGTAGTCCCTGGTTCCATGCCCTCTTCTGAATCTGGCTTGATTTTCTGGCAGTTCCCTGTATATATGTACTGCTGCAATTGCTTTTGAATGATATTAATATTAATAATATTAATGATATTATTTGATAATTTCCACATTCTATTGGGTCTTCTTTTTTGGGAATAAGCACAAATATGGATCTCTTCCAGTCAGTTGGCCAAGCAGCTATTTTTCAAATCTTTTGGTATAAATAAGTGAGCACCTCCAGTGCTGCATCTGTTTGTTGAAACATCTCAACTGGTATTCTGTCAATTCCTGGAGCCTTGTGTTTCACTGATTCCTTAAGATAGCTCCCACTTCTTCCTTTAGTACCCTTGGTTCTTGATCATATATAATCTCTTGAAATGATTGGTCATCCACCTTTTTTTTTTTTTTTTTTTTTTTGGTATAATGACTCTGCATGTTCCTTCCATCTTCTTTTGATGTTTCTTGGGTCATTTCATATTTTCCCTGTAATATCCTCCACAATTGCCACTTGATGCTTGAATTTTTTTCTTTAATTCCTTAAGCCTGAGAAATACAAAACCTGTTCTCTTCTGTTTTTCTATCTTCAGCTCTTCGCACATGTCATTATAATATTTGATTTTGTCTTCTCCAGTTGCCCTTTAAAGTATTCTATTTAGCTTTTTATTTTTCTCAACATTCAAGGCCAAGTTTCAGAGTCTCTTTTGGCATGTAATTTGATATGAATGATGTCTTTGATGTCATGACACAGCTCATCTGGTCTTTAATCATTAGCATCTAACACATAAAATCTGTTGTTAGGGTGGTCTCTGAATTCAAGTGGGATATACTCAAGATCATACCTTGTCTGTCATACACTTGTTCTAATTTTCTTCAGTTTCAGTTTGAATCTGCCTATGAGCAGTTGATGGTCTGGTCCACATCAGCACTTGGTCTTTTCCCAAGTTTTGATTCTGAGTTTTTCCATTGCCTTTTTCCACAAAGGTAGTCAATTTGGTTGCCGTGTGTTCCATCTGGTGAATCCATGTATATAGTCGCCATTTATATTGGTGAAAAAAATGTACTTGCAATGAAAAAGTCATTGGTCTGACAAAATTCTATCATGCAATCTCCAGCATTTTTTTTTCTGTCACTAAGGCCAAATTTACTAACAAGTGAGCCTTGTTTCCAACTTTTGTATTTCTGTCATCAGTAATTATCAGTGCATCCTGGTTGCATGTTTGATCAATTTCACATGGCAGAAGCTGGTAAAAATCTTCCCTATCTTTTTCATTTGTACCCTTAGTGGTGGGTACATAAATTTGAATAATAGTCATATTAACTAGCCTTCCTTGTAGGCATATGGATATTATTCTATCACTGACAGCATTGTACTTCAGGACTGATCTTGGATGTCTTTTTGATGATGAATGCAGCCCCATTTCTCTTTAAGCTGTCATTCCTGGCATGGTAGACCATATGATTATGTGGTTCAAAATGCCCATACGAATCCATTTTAGCTCACTGATGCTTAAAATGTCAATGTTTATGTGTTCCATTTCAGTTTTCACAATTTCTAATTTTACAAGATTCATACTATGTATCTTCTACGTTTCAATTAGTAATTAGTTGTTCCTTCTCATCTTGAGTTATGCCTCATCAGCAAATGGAGATCACTGGGGCTTCACTCCATTCTCATTATTAAAGTTGACTCTATTTTGAGGAAGCAACTCTTTCTTACTCATCTTTTTTTTTTTTTTTTTGGTGGTACTGGGGGTTGAACCCAGGGCCTCGCGCCTGCATGCTCTGCAAGTGCTGGACCACTGAGCTGCACCTCAGACCATTTTTTTTTTTTACTTTTTTGAGACAGGGTCTTGCTAAATTACACAGACTGCCTCTGGTCTCGAACTTGCGATCCTCCCGCCTCCGCCTCCCGAGCCGCTGGGATTACAGGCGTGCGCCACCACACCTGGCCTTTCCTACTCATTTTTCAAGTGCCTTCCAACTTGGGGGGCTATTTTCCAGCACTCTATCAGTGTTTCTCTGATATTCATAAGGTTTTCAATGGCTAATTGTTTCAGGAGTGGATTAGCCATGTTCTTCTCCCCAATCTTAGTCCAGAAACTCAGCTGAAACCTGTCTGCCATGGGTGGCCTTGCTGGTATCTATAATGCTAGTGGCATAGCTTTCAACATCACAGTAATACACAAGCCCCCACAGCACAACAAGCTGACAGACACGTGGGGGCTCATAAAAATAGTCAGAATTTAACAGAAAACATTAACAACAAAAGAAAAACTGGGGATGGGGAGGTAGCTCACTGGTAGAGTATTTGCCTAGCATGTGCAAAGAGAAACAGATAACTTGGACTTCATCAAGATTAAAAATTTAGAGGGGCATGGTGGTACATGTCCATAATCTCTGCACTCAGGAGGTAGAGGCAGGACTGCAATTTCTAGCCCAGCTTTGGATACATAGTAAGACCTTGTCTCAATAAAACAAAACAAAATTTAAAAAATCAAAGCTTTTGTGCCTCAAAGAACACCATCAAGAAAGTGAAAAGAACAAAATGCATATATGAAAATGTCACAATGAAAAGCATGTCAGAATGAATCCCATAAAGGTGTCCATTAAAAATTTCCAATAAAAAAACAAGTGAAAAGAAAGTTAGGCACAGTGGCTCATACCTATAATCCCACTGACTCAGGAGGTGGAGGAAGTAGGATCACAAATTCCAGACCAGAGGCAGTCTGCATAATTTAGCAAGACCTTGTCTCAATGCAAAAAGTAAAAAAATGGGCTGGGGGTACAGCTCAGCAGTACAGCACTTACAAAGCATCATGCAAGTGCAAGGCCCTGGGTTCAACCACCAAGTACTGCCAAAAAAAAAAAAAAAAAAACGGGAAAGACAACCACAGAATATGAGAAAATATTTGCAAATCATGTATCTGACAAAGTATTTAAGAGATCTGTATCGGCCGGGCATGGTGGCACACGCTTGTAATCCCAGCGGCTGGGGAGGTGGAGGCAGGAGGATCGCAAGTTCGAGATGAGAGGCAGTCTGCGTAACTTAGTGAGACCCTGTCTCAAAAAGTAAAAAAATTTTAAAAAAAAAGAGATCTGTGTCTAGAATATATAAAAGAATTCTTATGGCTCAAATAATAAGGCAAATAGAAGTCACATGAAGTTCAATTTTCTGCCAAATGAATGGGAAAATGGGCTTTTGCTTGTGTTTTTGAGACAGGGTTTCCCTGAGTAGGCCAGGCTGGCCTAGAACTCATTATAGAAACCAGGCTGGCCTTGAACTTGCGTCGATCCTCCTGCTTCAGCTGGGATCATAGGTGTGTATCACCATGCCACGCTTGAAAATGGGCAGTTTATGACATGTCCTAAAGAAAGAAAAGGTCTTGGCAATGGGTACAGTGTTGTCTATATCGCCTCTTGGTCTTATTTGCCCACTCCCATCATCCCTTTGCCTAATCTAGATCCACACCTAATTTCAAATCCCCACGTATGTCTTCGAAAGTATTAATTTTACCTTCCTAAGTCCCAGTCTTCCCATGTATAAATAATATGACACCTATTTCCTCAGGTTATTGGAAGAATCTGTAAGAGCCTAGCATGACTGTATAGAATAGACAGTTACCACCTACCTCTTCTCATTCTCTTGTACTTTTGCTAAATAAGGGGTTTAGTTTGCTAAAAATAAGTTATAATTTAGGTAAATAAGAAAAATAAAATAATACTCTTAGAAAAATAAACAGGAGAAACTAAAAAATGAAACCAATGATTTTTGTTCACTATTTAGAAAATTTTCTAATAGAATGTTGCTGTAATCAGTAATGTTAGACTGAATCAATTTACAATTCATCTCTCAGATCCACAAACCAACGCTCAAATTATTTAGCTTTGATTTCTACTTATCCATTATGTATTCTGCCCCTTAGTTCTGCCAGGATTTTGTGCTCATTTGCTTCATAATCATCTAAAATGTCAGAATTAAAATCATATGACTTTATTTTCAATAAATTAGGAAATATTATGTATTTTGAAATTTAAGATCAAAATGATTTTTAGAGCATCTTGGATGACTAGGAATTGTATAAAAGCCTAAGCAGATACTCTTTGCTGAGTGCACTTTGGTTTTTTTTGTGGGGGTCTTTGCAGTACTAGGCGGGTCGAACCCAGGGCCTCACACATACTTTGTAAGCACTCTACCACTGAGCTGCACCCTCAGCCCCCTTTTAAACTTTTTACCTTGCAATAGGGTCTCATTAAATTACACAATCTGACTCTGGCCTTGAACCCACGATCCTCCTGCCTCAGCCTTCCACATTGCTGGGATCACAGGTGTGTACCACCATGCCCAGCATGATGAGTGCACTTTGACTGACTTGAAGGAACAAGGATTAACTGACTAGTTCAAGCAATCTCTGCTAGTAAAAGAATAAAACTTCCATGCCCATTTGTCTCTGAGGCAAAACAATATTAATATGAGTCATGTTTTTGATACTGCATTAAAATTTAGCCCACTTAGTCTGGGGATGTAGCTTATTGGTAGAGTGCTTGTCTAGCATATGCAAGGCTCTAGGTTTGATCTCCAGTACCACAAATAAATAAATAAATAAATAAATAAATAATCTACTTTTTGCTATTAAAGGATAAAACATTTTAAATTTCTATTTGTTCAAGTTAGTTTATTAAGATTAATTGCTAAAATCTCACTTTGTTTCTCCTTTGGCCCCTCTTCCCAATATTATTGTTTAATTTACAGGGATACTTTCTTCTAGAGCATAGTAGATACAAAAATAAATATTATTCTTGCTCTTCAGTCTGCTGTCTGCAGCCATAGCACCCTGGCATCCAATCCTGCCCGATCTTGGAAGCTAAGCAGGGTCAGCCTAGTTAGTCCTTGGATGGGAGACTGCCTGGGACTACCAGGTGCTACAGGCTAGGAAGAAGCACCTGGACCCACTCCTGAAACAATCTGCCATTGAAAACCCTATAAATAGCAGAGAAGCACTGACAATAGTGCTGGGCATGGCACAGTGTCAGAGAGAGTTTTGTTCTGTTGTATATAGGGTCACTATGAGTTGGACCCGACTCGTCAGCACCTAACAACAGCAACATTCCATCTGCAAATTTCAAATCTGAAAGAGTAATGTTTTGTAAGAGTCAATCAATCTACAAATACTCATTAATTGGTCAAGCACTGGCTAGGGATACAGTGGGCAAGATCCTTGCCTTTAAGGACCACATTATTTCAGCAAGTGAGACATATTAAACAAGAAGACAAAAATATAGATTGTAATCATTGTTAGGAGAGAATAATCAAATGGTGTAATGAAGAATGACCTCAAAAAGAGGCTTCTTGGATAATAATGAAATATCAAACTTGTGGCTATGTTAATATTGTTTACCTCTTAATGCCTCTTAATGAAAAATGAAGGGATCTACAATGTATGTCATCTACTCTGATGATAATCTAAGTCTTTTTAATTCTACCTCAGGTTTGCAGTTTGCTATTTCCTTTAACAAGAAGGTGTTTTCTTCAACACTTTTCCATCACTGACTCCTTAGCCTTTACATCTTAAAGGTCAGTTCCCAGAAGGCAGACATAAACTATGACATTTTGTATGACACCACTTATGTGAAATACTCATAACAGGCAAATCTATTGATATAAAAACAATTAAGTGGTTATTAGGGTCTGGGGGAAAATGGAACAGAGGGACTACTTAATAGGTATGGGGTTTCCATTTGAGCGAAAGTTCTGGAGCTAGACAGCAGTTATTATTCCACAATATTATAATGTAATCTATACCACTGAATTGTACACTTTAAAATGGTTATCATGGTAAATGTTAGATTTTGTATATTTAACTGCAATTTAAAAATTTAAAAAGTCAATTTCTTTTTAGTTTTTATAAACGTTGATAGGCATTATATGCACAGTCCTACCATTTCTTTTCTATTTTACCTACCTGATTTGTGTTTTTTATTCCTTTTCTTTCCTGCCTTAAAAAAAAATGAACCAAATTTTATTGTTCCAATTCTCTTCTATTACATTATTATACATTGTTTTAGATGATAATCTAGAAATTATAGCATGTGTTTTTGGCCTATTACAAACTAAAACAAATCATTACTGTTTTACTTTTTTTTTTCTTGTTTTGGTTTTGAGACAGGTCGCATTATGTGACACAGGCTAGCTTCAAATTGTGAATTCTCTTGCCTCAGCTTCAGGTATTTTAAGGTTCTTGTTGCTGTTATTAGGTGCCATTGAGTCAGGCCTGACTCATAGAGACCCTAAGTACAGTAGGACGAGACAATCCCCAATACTGTGCCATGCCGGGCAGTATGTCAGTGCTTCTCTGCTATTCACAGGGTTTTCAATGGCTTATTGTTTAGGGATTGCTTTTGGGAGTGGACTGCCACATCCTTCGCCCATTTTTGTGGTGCTGCGGATTGAATTCAGGGTCTTAGAGAGCACAGAGCAGCACTCTACAAACTGAGCTCAACTCCAGCCCTTTAAGTTTCTAGATTTCTACAAAGCAAAAGTAAGCCAGGTGTGGTAGCACATTCTTAATCCTAGCATTCAGTAGGCTGAGGCATGAGGATCAAAATGAGTTCGAGGTCTGCTCGGTCTACATACTAAGTTCCAGGCCAGCAAGACCTTGTCAAAAAAATAAAAAATTCAGTTGTTACTCTATTGTTGCTGAAAAGGTAATGCCTCTTTAGTTGTAGTTGCATCTAAGAATTTTTTTCCCCTTTAGATTTCAGCAGTTTGATAATGAACTCATGTGTTTTTCTTTGCATTTAAACTGTTTGGAGATGGTTCCCTTATTGAATTTCTAAATTGATGGCATTCGTTTTTTGAAAGATAGTGGCCATTATTTCTTCAAATATTGAATTTGCTTCATTCTTTCTCTCCCTGCACCTCTCACAGCTCTATGGTTGTTAGGTGCTGCTGAGTCAGGTCCCACTCAGAGCGACTTTATGTAGAACAGAACAAAATAATCCCCAATACTGTGTCATCTCCGGCACTGTATTAGTGCTTGTTTGGTATTCAGAGGGTTTTCAATGGCAGATTGTTTCAGGATTGTTTTAGGAGTGGGTTGCCATGTCCTTCTCCCATTTTTGCAGTGCTAGGGATCCAACTCAGGGCCTCAGAGAGTGCACAGCAGCACTCTAACAACTGAGCTAAACCCCAGCCTTTCATAGTTCTAATTATATACATATTAGGCTTTCTGATGGTCTTTCTGATGGTTTTTCTCATTTTTTTTTCTTTGTACTTTTTGTTTGTTTTTGTTTTTGTATTTTGAGACAAGGTCTCTCTGTGTAGCTCAGACTGGTTTGGAACTTGCTGTGTAGACCAAGCTGGCCTCAAACTTGCACCAACTCTCCTGTCTCTGCCTTCTGAGCACTGGGATTACAGGTATACAATACCATGCCCGGTTCTTCCCTCTGTACCTTATTTTGAATATTTTTTACCAACCTATCTTCTCATCCACTAATACAGTCTTCTGCTGCATCTGGGCTATTTAAATTCATCTACTGATTTCCTAATTCAGTGATAGCATGTCCATTTGAATCTTTTTTCTAAATGATAATAATTTGATATAGACATTGTTCATCATTTCCATCTATTTTTAATACATGTTTTGTTGTTGTTAGGTGCTTTCAAGTCAGATCTGACTCACAGCTATCTTATCTACCACAAGATGAAAGAATCCCTGACTTTGTGCCAGATACATGATCATTTTTATGTTTAAGCTCATTGCTGCACCTACTGTGTCCATCCATCTAGTTAAGGGTCTTTCTTTTTTTTCACTGAACCACTGTTCTTCCAAACATGATGTCCTTCTCCAGGGATTGGTTCCTCCTGATAGGTCCAAAATACATATAATGCAGTCTAGCCATCCTTGCTTCCAAGGAGCACTCTGGTTGCACTTTTTCTAGGACCGATCTGTTGGGTCTTTTGGCAGTTCATAGTATACTCAATATTTGTCTCCAGCACCATAATTTAAAAGTAGCGATTCTTCTCCTGTCTTATTCACTGTCCAGCTTTCACAACCATATGATGCAACTGAAAATACCATGACATGAGTCAGACACACCTTCGTCTTCAGTGTGACATCTTTACTTTTCAGCACTTTAAAGAGGTATTTTGCAACAACTTTTCCCAAGGCAGTGCGTCATTTGATTTCTTGACTGCTGCTTCCATGGATGTTGATTGTAGAACCAAGTAAAGCAAAATCCTGGGCAACCTCAATCTTTTCTCTGTTTATCATGAAGTTGCATACTGACCCAGTAGTAAGGATTTTTGTTTTGCTGATGTTCAGGTGCAATCTATACTGAAGACTGTATTCTTTGATCTTCATCAGTAAATGTTTCAAATCTTCTTCAGTTTCAGCAAGGAAAGTTGTGTCATCTGCATAATGCAGGTTGTTAATGAGTCTTTCTCCAATCATGATGCCATATTCTTTTTCATAAAGTCCAGCTTCTCAGATTATTTGATCAGCATTGAGATTGTAGAGGTATGGGTGAAAGGATACAGCCCTGAATCATACCTTCTTTGACTCTAAAGCAGACAGTGTTACCTTGTTCTGTTTGAACGACTGCCTCCTGCTCCGTGTACAGATTCCTCATGAGTCCAATTAAGTGTTCTGGTATTCCCAATTCAGCAAAGAAAGTTGTGTCACTTGCCTATCGCCTAACACAGATAGTGAATCTTCCTCCAATCCTGAGGCTGTGTTCTTCATAAAGACCAACTTTTCAGATTATTTGTTCGGCATAGAAATTGAAGTTGTTATTGTTGTTAGGTGTTATTGAATTACATCCAACTCATAGCGACCTTCATAGGGTTTTCAATCACTGATTGTTTCAACATTGTTTTGAGAGTGGATTGCCACGTACTTCTCCCATTTTTGCAGTGCTGGGGACCAAACCTGGGTCCTCAGAGAGTGTGGAGCAGTACTCCACCAACTGAGCTAAACCCCAGCCCAGAGATTGAAGAGGTATTGTGAAAGGATACAACCCTTATGCACACCTTTCTAGATTTTAAACCAAGGGGCAGTGTTTCCTTGTTCTGTTCAAATGACTACGTCCTGGTCCATGAATAATTATGAATTCACATGTATTTTTAATGCATGTTAATCACTAATTATTTTAAGTCTTTGTCTGCCAATGCTAATATCTAGCTCTGCTTTCATGTCTGTTTTTTCCCTGTAGATTTTCTTACATGGTTTTTTCTTTTCATATGCCTAGATATTTTTACTTGACATTATGCTTATGTACATGTGCACACATCCTTTGATATTATCAGAGATGATGCATCTCTTCATGAAGGAATTTAATATAGGTAATCAGAAGCTTACATAACTATTTTTAACTCCTAGAATAGCAAATGCCAGAGCTACAGCCCTGTAAAGGAGTGGTTCTGGTTATTAAGACCTGGGTGCAGAGATCTGTGCAGATAGACCTGTAATCCTAGAGACTCAGGAGGCAGACACAGGAACATCATGAATAGGAGGCCAGAGGCATGCTGTGTAACTTGGCAAGACCCTAACTCAAAATTAAAAATTAAAAATGGGCTAGGGGTGCAGCCCAATGGTAGAGCATTTGCAAAGTATGTGTGATGCCCTGGTTCAACCCCAGTACTACAAACACACACACATACATACACAAATAGTAAAAAAATAAAGCTTTTAAGAGCTTCTCCTCAACTTCTCGTAAATCTCAATGATTCCTGTGAAATCAGTCTACAGTGGCATAAAAATGGTTCACTGGAATCTGAACTAGAAGGTATTTTAAGGTTCACATATATACTTTCATATATACACATATACATATACACATATACATATATACATATATATGTATATATATATACATATATATATATATATATATATATATATATATATACTCTCATCTGCATATACCTATATATGATATAATGGCCTTGTTCCTTTTCTGCCTTTCAAAACTCACATGAGTACCTCTTATTTTAGTAGATGTGTCACATTAAATTGGATGTGAAAGGGGATTCTGAGAAATGTTGCTAAATTCTCTACAATGCAAAAAGCTCTTAAAATGGGGGAGGTTTTTATGCCAAGTTGATGATAAACAATTCAGCATAAGAAAAGCCATTTAATCCAATGTCAGATTTAGTGGCACAAAAATTTTTAGTATTTTCATCACAGTAATCATCTCAAGTAAAATTCAGCATTAAAAAATAACCACAAAAAAAATCACCACTTGCCCAAAGAATCACTGTAAGTCGACTAGAAGATCAAACTCTAAACCAAAGCACATTATATTACTTTTTATGAAACATTTTTTTTTTTCGACAGGGTCTATTATGTAGCACAGGCTGGCCTTAAACTGATCTGTTACCTCATCATCCTCAGGACTGGGATTATGTATGTGCCATCATGCCCATCTTTTTTTTTTTTTTTTGCGGTACTGGGGGTTGAACCCAGGGCCTCGCGCCTGCATGCTCTGCAAGTGCTGGACCACTGAGCTGCACCTCAGCCCATTTTTTTTTTACTTTTTGAGACAGGGTCTCGCTAAATTACGCAGACTGCCTCTGGTCTCGAACTTGCGATCCTCCCGCCTCCGCCTCCCGAGCCGCTGGGATTACAGGCGTGCACCACCACGCCCAGCCATGCCCATCTATTTTTAATGAAACTTTATTAGTAATTTTTTAAAGTTAAGAGTACAAAATAATGGGTTTTATTATGATATTTTCATAGACACATATCATTGTACATTGCTCATACACACCCCTCCATTTATCCTTTCATGTCCCCTGTCCCAGTCCACTTCCTCCCCCAAATAGTCCCTCTTAATGAAACTTTCTCTTGAAATAATACTCTTTGTGCCAGGCATAGTGCACACCTGTAATCCCAGCACTCGGGAGGCTGAGGTAGGAGCATCACAGTGAGTTCAAGGCCAGGTTGGACTAAATAGCAAGTCCCAGGCCAGCCTTAGCTATAAAGTAAGAATCTGTCTCAAAATAAATAAATAAACAAATAAATAAATTTAAAAAGAAGAAAGAAAACTAAAAAAGAAATAATTCTCTTTGTAATCCAGCTGGTAAGAGGTCACTGAAAGCAAGTATCTAAGTAATATGTTCAGTATTTATTTCCTAGCAATTTAGGAGGCACAGGCAGGAGGATTGCAGGTTCAAGGCCAGAGGCAGCCTATGTAACTTAGTAAGACCTTATCTCTATTTAAAAATATATGTGTAAAAAGGAGGTAGAAGTACAGCTCAGTGGCACAGTGATTGCAGAGTATGCATGAGGCCCTGGGTTCTGCCCTACAGTACTGCACAAAAAAAAAAGGGGGGGGGGCTGCACACCTGTCATCCCAGACATTTGGGAGATGGAAGGAGGAGAATGATGGGTTTGAGGCCAGAGACAACTTGAGCAATTTAGTGAGACCTTGCTTCAGAAAAAAGAGGTTGGTAGTGCAGCTCAGTGGTAGAGCACTTACCTAGCATGTGTGAGGCCCTGGGTTCATCCCACCAGCACTGAAAAAAAAAAAAAAAAAAAGAGAAGAAAAGTAAAAGAGAAGAAGAGCTGGAGTAGAGTGCTTACCAATAATGTACAAGGCCCTTGGTTCAATCACTGGGTGGAGGGACACCAAAACAATATGAACTATCCTTTAATAGCTGGGTGAGGTGGCAAACACCTATAATCCCAGTGATTTAGGAAGCTGAGGCAGTAGGATTGCGAGTTCAAGACCAGAGGCAGCTTGTGCAATTTAGTGAGACCCTGATTCAAAATAAAAAATAAAAAACAGGCTAAGGGTGCAGCTCTGTGGTGGAATGCCTGCCTATCATATGTGAGGCCCTGGGTTCAACCCCCAAGTATTGAAAAACAACAACAAATAAAGAAGGCCAAGGGAGAAGGCAAGAAAGCTTATAGAAAAGAAAATGAACAAAGGGCAATGACAAAAGAGAAGTTTGGTATTTTACCATCTAGATTCCACCCAGAATTTTTCTTGTAACACTTACATTATTGTATTTAAACATGGTTAGTGCGTCTATCTCACAAGCTGTAACCTCCAGCAGGACAGAACTGTATCTTACTAATCATGGTATCCCTTCTGCAGGATTCATAGTAAACACTGGAACAGAGCTGCATTAATGTATGTCACAACTCAGGTTGTTCACTTTTCCTCTAAATAACAGTGCACTAATGTCCAACGACAGTCTGTATTTGATGCATAATAATTAAAGAAAAATATAATGCAATTTAACTATTACTTCATGAAAATCTTATATTTAATTCAATGTTTCAATGAAAAATATTTTGAAGTAATATGGAACTGCTACTTATAGAAGACAATACCATCTACTCACCTATTCATTAACCCCTCCTCTTTTCTGTACCCTTCTCTGAACCCACATGCTGCAGGGGTGAAAAAGCTATTTCTCACTCCATGTTGTTGTTGTTAGGTGCCGTCAAGTGGGTATCCGACTCATAGCGACCCTCTGTACAACAGGGGAAACA
>VMDO01013918.1:0-56426 GCA_007922755.1 Pedetes capensis | reverse complement strand
CCAGACTCAAAAACAAACAAACAAAAAGAACAAACAAAATTTATATGCTCAAGAATAGGGGAAGGATTTTGTTATCATTTGGACTAAATTGTCCCCCAGTGGTCACGTCTTTTGGTTCCCACCTGGTGGCGCTGAACTGGGAGGTTGTGGAATTTGGGGAGGCAGTCCTTTGGTGGGAGTAGCTCCCTGGGGGCGGGCCTTTGGAGGTCTTTACCCCAGACCCACAGCCCTGATATCTCTGTGTTCCTCATCTGCCATGCTATGAGGTCCATGTACTACCATGGCTGCCCTGTCACCATGGTGGACTAATTCTCTAACTGTGATCTTCCAATATACCTCTTCCCCATAGGTTTGTTTGGGTTGGTTTTTCTAATACAATGACAACAGCTGACTAATACAGATTTCTAAAACAAGAACTAAAAGCCCAAGTGATAAAGGAAACAACTGATAATTTTAACTATATTTTTTAAAGAGAGAGTAGAAAGACTGCTTTCACTGGGAGAAGATATTTGGAATACATTTAATTAACAAAGGATTAGTGCAGAGAATATGTAATGTATTCTTATAAATCAAAAAGAAAAAAGCAAAAATATATAATAATCATGAACAAAAGCCTTGAGAAAGCATTGCACAGGAGACAGAAATGGCCCATCAATGTGTGAAAATACACTCAACCTCATTAGTAATAAGAGAAATCCAAATCAAAACCTCCACAAGACACTTTCACATCACTGTTGTTGTTAGGTGCCATCGAGTCAGTGTCCAACTCATAGCGACCCTACAAACAACAGGTAAAACAGTATTGTTAATGTTTCTCTGCTATTCATAGGGTTTTCAGAGGCTGATTGTTTTTTGGGAGTGGGTTGCCTGGTCCTTCTCCCAAGCCTACAGTACCCAGTGTTCCCAGGCAGTCCCCCATCCAAGTATAACCAGGCCTGACCCTGTTTAGCTTCTGAGATCTGATGGTATTGGAAACCACAGTGATACGCTGCAGGCTTCACATCAATAGGACTGACTAAAATCAGAAAATCAGACCATGCCAGATCCTGGGGCAATAATAACATGATGTGCAGCCCCAGAACTGCCATCTGCTGATGTGGGCAAAATAAATTGGTGAAACCACTTTGGAAGAGAGCTCAGCCTTACTTAATAAAAATTAACATGCGTGTGTTCAATCGCTTAGCCATTTCAATCCCAAGTCATGTACCCTGGAAAACTCTGGCCCAAAGGTACCAGGGGACATGTACAAATGTTCATTGCAGGGTTGTTTAGTAGGGCAAGGACCAGAGGGTGGAAGAGAGCCTCCTGGGGCATGAAACTTAAGGTGGTTGTCACAGATTTGTTGCAGGCTATGGGCTTTACTATTGCTCCCTTAGGATCCAAAGGGGGTGAGCAGTAACTCCCCCAAAAGATATACCCATGTCCTGAAATCTGTGAATGTGACCTTTTTTGGAAAAAGAGTCTTTAAAGATGCAATTAAGTTGAAGATCTGGAGATGAGATCATTTGGGTAATCTATCTGGGCCATAAATTTAATGACAAGTGTCT
The DNA here is from genome assembly GCA_007922755.1 of Pedetes capensis. Lineage (NCBI taxonomy): Eukaryota > Metazoa > Chordata > Mammalia > Rodentia > Pedetidae > Pedetes > Pedetes capensis. Next base: position 54,879 of record VMDO01013918.1, on the reverse strand, counting down.
TTATAAGAGATACACAGCAGAGAGACACAGGGAGAATAGAGAAAGTCCACATGAAGATGGAGGCAGACGGTGGAGTCAAGTAGCCATAAACCATGAGCCAAGGAACAATCTCTTACCTCATCCTGGTCCCAGCCTTATTGTTCAGAATAGGAATAAATAAATAAATAAATAAATAAATAAATAAATAAATAAATAAATAAATGGAAAGAAAAGAAAAGAAAGAAAAAATCCTAGTGTCCACCTACAGTAGAATGTTGTTGTTAGGTGCCGTCAAGTCGGTATCCGACTCATAGCGACCCTCTGTACAACAGGGGAAACACTATTGTCAGTGCTTCTCTGCTGTTCATAGGGTTTTCAATGGCAGATTGATTTTTGGGAGGGGGTTGCCAGGTCCTTCTCCCAGACAGTAGAATACCTGTATAAATTGTGGTACTGTCTTATGGAATACTATAGTAGAGTGAATGAACAGCAGCTACATGATCAATTTGGGTAATTCTAAACACTGGTAAGTGAAAAATAAATCAGAGAAAACTCAAAATGTTTGATGCCACTGATGTAAATTTGAAACAGGTAGAAGGACACAGTATATTGTTTACCTGTATAGGTGGTAAAATTCGGAAGAAAAGCTAGTGACTGGTCAACACAAAATAGTGGGTCCTTTGGAAGGGACTCATGTGATCAGGAAGACACTCAGCTTGTGAGGTTGTATATTTTACCATGGGTGTTATAATGATAAGTATTGTATTATTCCTCTTCACAGGTTCTTAAAATTTCTATATTTTTTACATTCTTGATATAGTTTGTAATGAAAATTAATTAATATAGACTATGGAAATTAACCTTGACATTGTGCCAAATATTTTTTCTTAGATGAAGGATTCTATAAGATTTAGGCTAGTTATTAGTCACTCAACATGTATGCACCACACTCCTAATAAGGATTGGCACTGTGGGAGCCTCTGGGTTCCAGAACTAACACATCTGTAGGAAAGATGTCAGGAAGAGGGAGAAGAGGGAGAATATACATTGAATTATTTGCAGAATTCATTTTTAAGTCTAGAAATGAGTTCAAGGGCCATAGTTTACAACATTTATTTTTGTAGCCCAAAGCCTCAAAGTTTTAGAGGATGTATAAATGAAAAAGCACTTCATTTAAAGATGGGAGATTGAACAAATACATTTAGCATTCCAAAGCCCATTAAAATAAGATGAAGAGATTTTATAAAAAGATAGGCACACTGGCTCACGCCTGTAATCCCAGAAATATGGGAAGGTAAGGCAGAAGGATTGCAAGTTCAAGGCCAGAAGCGGCCTGCATAACTTAATGAGACCCTGTCTCAAAAATAAATAAATAAATAAATAATGGGCTGGGGATGTAGCTCTGTGGTAGAGCCCTCGCAAAGCATGTGTAAGGCCCAGGGTTCAATGTACCAGTACTGCAAGAGACTTAAAAAGAGAGAAAGTAAAAACAAAAGACAGAAACCCAGAAGGACAAAGTGAACAGAGTTGATATCAGTCATTGGGCACAGTGTTGTAAACCTGTAATCCCAGAAACTCAGGAGGCACAGGCAGGAGGATCATGAGTTTGAGGGCCAGAGGCAGCCTGTGTAACTTAGCCAGACCTTGTCTCAAAATTAAAAAACTAAAAATAGTCTAGGAGTGCAGCTCAGTGGTAGAACACTTGAAAGTTTGTGCCAGGTCCTGGGCTCAACCCCCAAGTACTACCAAAAAAAAAGGAAGAAGAAGAAGAAGAAGAAGAAGAAGAAGAAGAAGAAGAAGAAGAAGAAGAAGAAGAAGAAGAAGAAGAAGAGGAGGAGGAAGAAGAGGAAGAAGAAAAAGAATAAGGAGGGGAGGAGGAGGAGGAGGAGGAGGAGGAGGAGGAAGGAAGAAGGAGAAGGAGAAGGAGAAGGAGAAGAAGAAGAGGAGGAGGAAGAAGAGGAGCTATCAGCTCAAAACTAAACAAAGCAACACAAACTAATACAATCATAAGAAAAAGAAAGCTGGAAAGCAGATGCGCTTGTGGTGACCAGTGCAGTGGGGCCAGCCTGCTGCCTCCTACACCAGTGGCCAGGAAACCTCAGCTGCCATGTGATCTGCACTGCACATCCCTAGGAGGGCTTTGGGGTCTCAGCACCAAGCGTCTCTAAAGTGGGGCTGCCACTGGACCTCAGAACCAGAGAATGGGCTGTACAGCCGCTGAAGATGCAGCCAGACTCTTGCCCCTTCTCGTCTCTGTGCAGCCTGATGCAGGCCGAGAAGGCGTCTATTCTCCGAAGAGGGGACCACAGATGGTCTCATTCCCGGGAGCTGCAGTACAGTTGACAACAGTGGATTGAGTGCTTACATACTGTAGCTGAGACCTCCAAAGCCCTCTGTTCCCACCTGTCCAGACCCTCCATGTGGAGACCAAAGGATCTACGTGGGAATCCAGCCAGGCCAGATGGAAAGACCTGAGACAGTGGAGACACAGGCCCTTCCACTAAGCAAGGGCCCTTTCACACCACCTTGAGGGAAGATTGGCATCTCCCATGCGGAGGGCCATCTACCTGGCCTAAACCCTTATCTGCCAGCTGGGTGCAAAAGGGTAACACACATTCCTTCTCTGAGCCTCAGTGCTCCTGTCTCTAGCTATAAAGTAGTGAGTCCTCATGGACCTGCAAGGGCTAAGAGACACACAGTGGGTGAGATAAGCTAAGTGGGGCACTTAGACTGTTCTGCCCCCTGTTCTTGTCACTGCGTTCATCAGTGTGTGTCTTCCCCCTGGGTCCACAGCTTAGGGTCAGGAAAGAAACCCAGTCACTCCACCAGACTTCCATGTAGTAACCTTTCATGATTTCCTACTGGCTCCCTCATCTAAGGCCCTCACTCCTCCTTGGACTCCCATCCTCACCCCATCGTCCCCAGTTCCAATATCACACAGTTGAGTTACCTCGCATCTCCTCAGACGTGGCCTCCCTTCCCCACCTTGGTGAGCTCAGCCCTTGGACTCCCAAACCCAGGAATATCCCAGGCTTCTCCTGGGACACACAGGGGGCCCCTCTTTCACTTCCTATGCTTGAGGACACAGGAGAAGACCTTGCAAAAATGTGAAGCAGATGTGAAGAGTTTCTAAGAGGTCCTACACCTAGAGTGAGAGATGGTATCAGAGGGTGGAGTATGGGTCCTTGCAGTCCTTTTTTTTTTTTCTGTTTTGAGACAGGGTCTCACCATATAGGGAAGGCTGGACCCGAATTCATGATCCTCCTGCCTCAGCCTCCTGAGAGCTAGGATTACAGGCATGTGCCACCACACCCACCTTTGCAGGCTATTCTTGAGAGATACACAAAGGTTGTCGAGGAATGGGTGTCCTTGTCCCAGAGAAGGTAGAATTTGAAGGACTGCTTTGAGACATGACAGAGAGAGAATAACTAGCTCTGGTGTCTTGAAAACCTGAACTCAGCTGGGCGTGGTGGCACACACCTGTAATCCCACACGCCTGTAATCCCAGCGATTTGGGAGGCAGAGGCAAGAGGATTGCAAATTCGAGACCAGAGGCAGCCTACATAATTTAACAAGACCCTGTCTCAAAAGAAGTAAAAAAAAAATGCTTTAGGGGTGCAGCGGATACAGCTCAGTGGTACAGCACTTGCAAAACATGCAAGTGAGAGGCCCGGGGTTTAACCCTCAGTACCAAAAAAAAAGAAACAAAAAGAAAACCTGAACTAAAACACCCATTGCCTGGAGCTGCAGTTTCCACAGAGAATGCAGCAGCCAGGAGCAAAGAGCTCAGAGGACCCACAGCCCTGCCCACTAGGCAGGTGCAGCTGACCTGTCTTGGGGCTGCTCTAGGGCCATGAATGCCATCACTGGATTTGCAGATCTGCCTACATGGTCTGTTCTAGAAGTCAGAAAAGGCCCAAGTGACTTAGTGCTGCACAACAGAGACCCCATAATGAGTTAGGAGAAAGGAGTGGAAATACTCATTAGAAACCCAAGAGAAATTGTGAAAAGCTCCAACACACCCAACCCCTCTCTGCTCAAACCCCATTGTCATCAGCTCTTGCCACAAAGCCTTCCACCCCTGGGAAGCCCCAACTGCCCTCCTTCCCTGAGGGTACCACAAGGCAGCACAAGAAAGCATTCCTTTCGGTGGGGTGGAGGAGGAAGTGGGCCCAGCCCTGGCGGCTGGGAGGGAAGAGGGATTCCACTGCATTGTTCTCCCAGCCAGGCCCCCAGACCAGAAGGAAGGAGGCCCCTGAGAGGGTCTGGCCCACTGGAGCATCGAGGGGCCCTTTCTCCCTCCTGGATCCCTACACCTCTTCTTGGACCTCTCAGCTTCAACGTGCAGGAAGCTCAGGGCCGAGGGGCCCAGCCCAGACACCTGTCCTCTGCTGCCAGCCCTGGTGGGGCTCTCTGCAGCATTCCTTCTCGGTATCTGTAGCCCCAATCCACAGAGGTAAAATCTGAATAGCCCACAGGGTGGCTTGCTCATCAAAATCTACTTCTTTCCTTATGGTCATCACACCCACACCGTGACAGGTGTGGACTGTGATGGGAATGGCTAAGGTTATGTGGCAAATGGCCAGTCATAATTTGTTTTTTCATTCTTCTGACAGTTAGGGGCCAGGCACTGTTCTAGGTACCAGGGATACAGCAGTGAACTAAATGAGGCCTCTGTTTTTGTGAAGCTCTATCCCAGCAGGCAGATCTTTCCTTGTTTCTCTCCTCTCACCTCTGTGCCAGGTATACATGGCAATAAAATATGTCCTTGGCTGTGGTCCCAGCAGTGTGGCACGACTAGGATTTTTTAAGTTAACCAAACCTGGTTTCTATTGGCAAACTGTGCCTCTGGAGAATTTGTCTTAATCTTCCAAGTCTCAGTTTCCTCACCTGTAAAGTGGGGTTTTATTACTGAATAAACATTTATTGTTAAGGGTAACAGTGGTCATTATCACAGCGATTGTTGTATGGATCTAATGAGAAGATACATCTCAAGAGCTTGGTCCAGTGCCAGAGTGTAATAAATAAATGCTCAGTAAACATTAGGTATCATCATAGGATCATTTCTCCAGTGGGAAGCTGTTTGTTGGAAGGACTTTTTGCCATGGTTTACTGTGCATCAACAGAAGTTCACTTGCCCCAACGGCTCCCTTTTCTGCAACACCTTCTTGTGAGCCAGTTCCTTGGGCTGTTTATTTTCCATTTGTCCATATGCTTACCACAAACTCAGAAGAGTATCTGGACGAGGTTTATACTTAGGAACTGTGATCACAACCTCTCAGCCAGCACATGGAGCCAGGGGATGGGACCCAAGTGCAAACAAACTCTCCATATGGTTCTGATTTCTGGGGTCCCTGAGAAACTCAATTCAGGAAGGCTTTTAATTATTCCATTGGACAATGGAAGAGAAAACAGTGCCCTCTGAGAAGATCCATTGTGAGTTACCAAACCAGAGGAGCCTCCAGGCTCATCTCCTATTTCCTTGATGTTGGGACAAAAAGGACAGGTCCCATGGGGTCATCTTTCCCACACAGAGCACACAGGGTGTTTGAATTCATTCACTACACAGAGTTTGGGCAGGACCAGGGTGGGCCTGTATACCATTGTTGTTGTTGTTGTTAGGTGGCATTGAGTTGGTATCAGACTCATAATGACTCTCATAGGGTTTTCAATGGCTGACTGTTTCGGGATTGCCTTGGGAGTGGATTGCCACACCCTTCTCCCATTTTTGCAGTGCTGGGAATTGAACTCCAGACCTCAGAGACTGCAGCACAGCGCTCTACCAACTGAGCTAAATCCCGGCCCAAAAGTAATTACGCTTCTCCCCGTTGGGGATTCGAACCCCAGTCTCCCGCGTGACAGGCAGGGATACTCACCACTATAGTAATGAGGAGTGAGCTCTGTTTACCATTGTTACACATCAGTTCTACCCACAATCAATGTTTCACTCTTTATATTTGCGTGGGGAGTGAGAAAACCATTTCCAGAGTTAGATATAAAGCAAATTCAGGAACCCCAGCTTTCCCACAGACCCTAGTATCATTTGGGGCCACTTATTCAGATATTGTAAGACCCAAAGAAACATCTGAGTAGAATGTGATCTAATCCTATTGTCTGAGACAAATGTGTTTTCTGAGCTCTTTTCACCTAGAACTTGACTCAATGAAGTCTCACCACACACAGCATCCTTCTAAGTGCTACCATATTTGACTGTTGTCAGTGTGCCTCAGACATTTAAAGAGGTTCCATTGGGCTCTTGGGCTGCTAGACACACGGAGTACAAAGAATGGGGGTGTAGGTAACGTTTCTTTCTGTTTGTTGGATCTGAGGATCTAGGATGGGCCCAGCTCGCCCAGGAGCCAGGTCAGATTTCCACGTACACAAGTCTTTTGGGATAGAGAACTCAGCATCAGCCTTGAGACCCACCTTAGGACAGCTGAGATAAAAACACAAGAAGCCTCAGAAGGGACTGCATCTGTTTCACTAACTGTGGTACCTCTTACGGCCTGGCAAAACGGGAGGTGTGTAGGAGACTGTGTGTCAGCCAGCTTTCCGGTAGCAAATAAGGGAATCAATAAGCAGCTCAATAATGGTTCTACTTATAAACTTGAAGGGAAGCTCTGAAGGATAGTGCAGTACCCCACAGGGAGCAACACTAGGGGAACCTTGACACTTCTGGGCTGGAAGGGGTGGGAAGAGGGACTGGCTGACCACCCAAGGCCACCAAAGAAGGAGGCATTTCCCTCTCCAATTCCCTCTGGTCTCAGGCTGGGGCTTCCCACTGGCCCCAGCCAGCCAGAAACCTGGCCACAGGGCAGGGAAGAAGGGCAAGAGGTGAGAAGAAGGGGAAGAGATGAGAACTGGAAGGGCAGGCAGAAGGCATCCAGCTCTGCCCTCCCGGATGATTTGCTGGGGAAGCCTGCCTCTCTAAGGATGGAGCTAATAGAGAAAGGTGCCACATGAGGTTTCTCTGCGTTCTTGCTCTTTGTGGATGACACCCACTTACTGAGCACTTATGCATCAAGCACTATGACATTACAGAACGATCTCACTAACTCACCAAGACATCTTTATGCGGTGGGCACTCTCAGTATCCCCTTTTACATATAAGAAAACTGAGTCTCAGAAGGTTTATGTCATTGGCTCAAGGCTCACACTTATTAATGAGATTCAAATTTAATTTCATTCCTTTACTTCCCAACTTCACTATGAAAAAAATTTAAATGTACAGAAGGTTGAAAGAATTAAAAAAAAAAAAACAAAAAACAAACAAACAAAAAACGGAATATGCTTCTACCAACCACTTGGATTCAACAATTATAAATATTTTGTCATATTTGCATTATATTGTTGTTGTTGTTGTTGTTGTTAGGTGTCCTCAAATTGGGTCTGACTCATTAGCGATCCTGTGTACAACAGAGCAAAACACTCTCCAGTATTGTGCCATGCCTGGCACTATTGTCAGTGCTTCTCTGCTGTTCATAGGGTTTTCAATGCCAGATTGTTTTTGGAATGGATTGTCAGGTCCTTCTCCGTAGCCTGTAGCTCCTGGTATTCCCAGGTAGTCGCCCATCCAAGGACTAACCAAGCCAACCATGCTTAGCTTCCGAGATAAGGCAGGATTGGATACCAGGGAACTATGGCTGCAAATGCTTTATGTATGTGTAGATAGATAGATTACCCACCCCCACCCCCCACTTATCCTTCTTATATATTTTTCAATTTCAAAAATTATATTAAAATACACATAAATAGGCTGGGTATGGTGGTGGATATCTGTAATCCCAGCACACAGGAGACTGGAGCAGGAAAATTGTGAGTTCCAGGCAAGCCTGGGCTACACAGGGAGAGCCTGTCTCACAAAATCAAAATCAAAACCAAAACAAAACAAAAACAAATTATGATTTGTCAGGCCCCCCTCCCCCTGGCAACCATCAATCTACTGTCTGTCTCTGTGATGTTGACTACTCTAAGTAGTAGTCAGAGGAATCTGGTTTGTCTTTTTGTGACTTATTTCACTTAGCATAATGTCCTCAAGATTCAACCATGCTGCAGCATATCAGAATTTCCTTGTTTTAAGGCTGAATATAATGTCATTGCATATGTAGACAACATTTTGCTTATCTGTTACCTGTCAGTGGTCACTTGGGTTAAATCCATGTTTTGCTATTGAGAATAAGGCTATTTGCTATGAATGCAGGTGTACAAATACCTCTTTGAGACCTTGTTTGCAAGTGGAATTGCTGCATCACATGGCAATTCTATTTTTAATTTTTGAAGGAACTATCATATTGTTTTTCACACTAGCTGTATCATTTTAAATTCTCACCAACAGTTTATAAGTTTTCTAATTTCTCTACTTCCTCACCAACACTTGTTATTTTGAGTCTTTTGATAGTAGCCATCCTGCTAAGTGTGAAGTGATATCTCAATATAGTTAGTTTTGACTTGCATTTTCTTAATACTTAGACGCACTGAGCATCTTTTCCTGGCTTAACCAACTTGCTTCTCTCTTTCTTATCTATGTAAGCTAGAAGCTGAAGCTGGAGTAGTTCTGGGTGAAACAGTTCCGGCAAGAATGCTTGGTAGGTGATGCTGGTTCCTCCAATAGCATCTCCTCAGGAAGGCCTTTGAGACCAAATGGCCCTCAGACCATGTGTTCTCATCTGCCAGTCACGGGCCAGTTCCCTACTTGAGGGTGAAGGTAGGAGAGAGACTAGAGATGAGCTTGCCAATTGCTAGAATAGTATATCTGGAGGCCATCCAGACTGGAAAGTCATCACAAAGAGTGGTCTGGGAAAATGGGAAATGCATAGGAAAGGCCAGGATAAGAGGGGATAGAGATGCCACTGCCTTTGGGAGACATTGGTATTTTCCACCCAGTCATAACGTATCTCAGTGCCCAACCACTCCCAAGAAAAAGAAAAATGCCCAGCATGAAGCATAGCTACACCTCATTTGGAGGTCAACTCACCCACTACACTCCTGCAACCCCCAATAAGCCCCTACTCTGTGCACATACTACCAAGCAAGTTGCTTTTCTTATGTGGTCCCTGGTGCCCACCAACTTTTGTTCTTTTTCTTTCTTTTTTTTTTTTTTTTTTTTTTTTTTTTTTTTTTGGCCAAGGATTGTCTTATTTCAAGAAATAAAAATCTACTCCAGGTAACTTAAATGAAGAAGGATGAGCACTATAGTGCACACCTATAATCCCAGAGACTCCGGAGGCTAAAGCAAGAATATCATGAGTTTGAGGATAGAGGCAGCCTGTGCAATTTAGTGAGACCGTGTCTCAAAAGTAAAAACAATAAAAGGGGCTGAGGTTGTAGCTCAGTGGGGGAGCACTTGCCTAGCATGCACAAGGATCTGGGTTCACTCTCCACCAGTACTGAAAAAAGAAAAGAAAAAGGCTATATTATAAGGAAACAAGTATACCAAGAGTCAGACTCACAGGGATCCTGAGGAAAGAACTGTCTGTAGGGAATTGTCCCCTGATGGGTAATCAAGGATCTCCCCTGGATTGGCCAAGGAGTAACATCTGTTTTCACCCTTTATTTGAATGTCACTCCTAATTGGTGGCGCTCAGTGCCTCGTGACCCCACCTGATTACCATCTTGAGGTAGTTAAGGCAGTTACTCAAGGACTATATAAACAAAGCTTGCTCTGTATGTGAAGCTGCTGATGGTGATGCTGTGAGCTGCTGGCTGCCTGCTGCCTGCTGCCTGCTGGGGGGTTGCTTGCTGCTGGTATGCTCTGCTGCTCCATAGCAGATGGGCCAAACCATCGCCAGAGCAAGAGAGAAGACTGCCTGCCATTGCAGAGGCCACTCCATAGCCAGACCAAGAAGGAGAACATTGGGAACCAACACCAGCAGAGAAGCCAGCCTTCGTTGGAGACATCCAAAGGGCCCCTGGCCCATCACTGAAGATGAAGAGCCTCAGGACCCAGTGCCAGAGGCGGAGTTGCTGCACTTAAGAGCTGTGACACTTCCCCTATCCTGAAGGGTGGGTCTGAGAGCTGAGCTGTACCATAAAACCTGTACCAAAGGCATCCTGAAGCCAGCTGTCCTTGACTCCATCTGCCATGCCTTGCCAGTCTCCCTGTATGGGGCCCTGATCCTGGTTGAAGAAGAAAAAGCTAGCCTGTGCACTTGCCACGGGGAGGGGTGACCCACAACTGTCCAGCCCCTCTCAAACTGTACCAGATGAGTACAGGGTCTTACTTACATTCTGGGGTTCCTCACCAGCACACAACTCCCACACACCCTAAAAGCCCTCATTTTCAGGATGTCTTCCTTTGGTTGTTATCTACCCTGAACCAATTAGATCCTGCTTCCCAAGAATTCAGAATTAGAAATAACAGGTGCAGGCTAGTCTCTGCTGGCTGCTGGAATTGAGGCTGTATCACCACAGTGAAGCTGAGAAAGGCAGTGCTTGGATGCCCAGGGGAGCAAGAGGATGTCACAGAGTCCTGGGGGAAGGAGAGGCACTGACCAGAGACTTCTCCCTGAAGGACCCCAGTGCCCTAGAACACATTTCCTTTTTGGCTTCAGAGTCTCTGTTAACCTGCCATTAGATCGTCTTGCCCAAACAAGTGGCATACCAAGGGCAGGGCACAGGAGCAGCCCGCCCCAGTAGGGAGGAGTATGTTATCACTGATGTTGCTTTGAACTGCTAGTGTATGGCAAACCGTCCTTTAAGTTGGGTTTATTCTTAACTTTTCATTCTCTGCAGACAGAGTGTTGTCACTTTCTTGCAGTTCTCCCCACCCTTTTTGTATATCACTGTGCTTCAGTCACCAAGGACCAAACCAGAAGGGTTTGGGGAAATGTTTTCCAAAACCTTCATTTCCCTCTGCCTTTTGAGTCCTAATTAAACTATGCTTCTGGAAGGAGCTCCCAGAAAACTTGGAATTCCCAAATGGCCTGACGAAGATAATTATCCCTCTTGCTGGGCTGAGGAGGGACAGAGGACATTTCTGCCTATGGGAACTAGCCCTGAACATAGACAGGGCCAGATCCTGATCGTAAGTCCTGCCCCTAGCTCCAGCTAAACAGCTCTCCAGAGCCCAAATCCTCTGTGCACCAGATTGTGGATTTTCCTCACAGCAGAAGATGTCTGTCATCCTCCTCCCCTTCTTCTTGTGCACATTGACTCTTCTATTTATGCAATATGATCCAGCTCTTAAAAGAAGTGAGATTCAAAGATGGAAGCCCAGAAGGCTCCCTGGTGGAGGAGAACTTGCATGAAGATCTCAACATACAATCCTTGTGTCACCTTTTGGAAACATTCCAAGAAGGTGGGACTCATTAAGCAATGCTGCACAATTGTCAAGAATGAAATCTCTGGACCCAAGCCACCCAGGTTTGACGTCCAGCTTCTCTCCTTAATTAGACAGTAGCTTCAGATAGATGGCTCAAAATTACTCAGCCCCAATTTTTTAAAAAACTTTGTTGGAGTATAATTTATATGTCATAAAACTTATCTACTTGGCCTATACAGATTAATGATTTTTAGTAAATTTACTGAACCATCACCATAATCTGGTTTAGGACATTTCTATCATACAAGATTATCTGTTACCTATTTACCTCATTAATCCTCATTCCTACTCTTAGCCCCTGGTAACCACTAATCTACCTTCTGTTTCCAAGTGTTCTAGACATTTCATATAAATGGAATTGTATATGTGTCCTTTTGTGTTTGGCTTCATTTACTTTGCATAATAGTTTGGAGGTCCATATTGTAGTGCACATCAGTACCTCTCTCTTTTTTATTGTTGAATAATATTCTATTTCACAGACAAACCATGTTTTATCTATTCATCAGTTAATGGATATTTGAATTGTTTCCAGTTTGAGGTTATTATAAATAATACTGCTATGAACATTTTGTGCATAGGTTTTGTGTGGCCATTTGTTTTCCATTCTCTTGGGTATGTATCTCAGAGTGGAATTGCTGGGTTGAGTGGTAAGTTTATGTCTAACTCTCTAAGAAATGATCAAAGTGGCTCAGCTACAGTTTTATCATCTGCAGACTCCATGCTCTGAGCCCTACCTCGTATGGCAGTAGTCAGTGGATATAAAGCACTTAGCACCATGCAGAGCTCACGAGAAGTGCTCAGGAACAGTTCCTCCTTCTCACTGTTGTGCTAAGCTTTTGATTGCCCAACCACATCCTCTACCACACTATCAGCTCGATGAATGCAGGGATTTATCCCCAGAGTCTCTCACATGTGACGGGTGCTTTGTTAGAAGATGAAGAAACCCAAATATAGTCTACTGTGGGGCAGAAGAGCTTGGCACTGCCCAGGGCCCTGGGGTCCCAGGAGCTGGAGAGGGCCAACCGCTGCCCAGGGCAGTGGGAAGGACTTCCTGAAGGAACAGTGCCAAGCAGGCTGTGCAGGCACCTCTGTGGAGCTGGGGGTGTCTGTGAAGACTGCTCCCTGCACCTCCAGGTAAGGCACCAGCACAGTGCACCATGGCTAAACCCCAAGGCTATTTTCTTTTCTTTTTTTTTTTTCTTTTCTTTTCAGCAGCAAGGATGGATGATGGGGGACACTTTCTGCCTATTTTCTTGGTTGCCTGGCAAAATGTGGCAAAAAAGGCTTCCAAGGGCACCCAAGCTAACAGCTCTATTCAGCATCAGATACTTTGCCCCCCGCTCCTGCCTTGGCCACCAAGACTAGGAACAGGGCCTAAGCAGCTCTCCCTCGGGCTGGACCAGAGGCTTTAAAGTTTTCTGTGCCCTCTCTTTAGAACACCCTTTCGGCCCTGCCCATACACCCTCCAAACTGAGCTCCTGGTGCCTCTGTTCAGCTGTGCCTTGGCCAGGCCTAAGCACATGGCAGAGAGCTGGGGCTACATGATGGTGATGCATCAAGGCCTGTGGGTGCTTATTCCCTGCCTGGGATGTTATGCTGCTCTTGGCCCTCCTCTCCCCACTCCCTCCGTGCTGCTCACCAAGGTGGAGGCAGAGGAAATGATGAGTGGAAACTCATAGCCACTGCCAACAGCCCAGGAACATCTGCAGCTTAATTTACAAAATTGGGCTCTAATATACCAAGGTTCCCTACCAGGCAGGGCACCAAGGGGATTCTGGACCAGTCGTGGCCACACCTGCGACTCACTTCCACCTCTCACATCTGCTCCTCTGAAGCCCCAGGCCCACCAGCTCCAGCAGCTGGGAGGCTGCCCAGGCTGAGGGGAGGGGCAGAGGAGAGGAAATATTTCCCATCCCAGAGGGCAATTTCAGAATCAGCTCATCACACTGCCTACCCAACAGCAAACCAACTACACGTTTAAGGAAATTGGTGGAATGTATGCAATTAATTAAAGGGCAAATCTCAAGTCAGACTAAATACTGGAAATCAGGAACTGGAGTCCAAGTCCCTTCATGATCGGAAGGAGGAACTTCCCAATTTGATTGCAGAAAGCAATTTACTTCAATGAGCAGTGAAATAAACAGGGTGATTGCTTAATAGGAGTATTGCATCTCTAAAACATAAACAGCCTGAATTGCATCCTTTACCATTATATTAGCAGCATGGGATTGCTTTTCCCAGGACAGGTTTGATTAACCCTTTAGGATCTTTTCATATCCTTATAAGATCTTTACAGGGGGTCCTGATATTTGTTTCAATCTGCTGTACATAGGGTCGCTATGAGTTGGAAGCAAGGATGGCTGGACTGCACCTTACCTATTTCAGACATGTAGTCTGGAGAGACCAATCCCGGGAGAAAGACATCATGTTTGAGAGAGTGGCAGGTCAGTGAAAAAAAGGAAAACCCTCCATCAGATGGATTGACCCAGTGTCTGCAACAATGAGCTTAAACATAAATAAGGTTGTGTTCCTGGCACAGAGTCAGGGAGTGTTTCGATCTGCTGTACATAGGGTTGCTATGAGTCAGACTCGAACTCAATGGCACCTAACAACAATAACAACAATAATTCAAACTACTTTCCCTCTTCTTCACTACGTTTTATATTTTGTGGCCACTGCTTGTTCCTCAAGCATGTCCAGCTCATTCCCACCTCTAGTCCTTTGCATTTGCTGCTCCGTCCACCCGGTTTCTGTGTGGACTTCTCACCCTACGGGTTTCAGACCAAACCTGCCCTCCGCAGAGGGAGCTTCTCTCTTAACCCCCTTGTTCCGGCTCCCTTTCAGCTCCCAAACTAACCCTTAGCATTCCCCCCCCCCATCACTTTGTTTATTGCTGGTGTATTTTCTGTTTGTCTCACTCCTGCAACATAAGCTCCCTGCCCCCAGAGCAGAGATCTTGTCTCCTGTTTGTCCCGTCCACCGCACAGGGTCCAGTGTGCAGGACCACCTGCCCCTGCTCTGATAGAGATGAGGAAACTTGTTTAGAGAAGTCGAGCCACTTCACAAAGTCAAACAGCTGGCAACTGGCAGAGCTGGGGTTCAGAGTGTCTCAGAGTGTCCTCCCTCCTGCTTCTGACTTTGAGATGCACCCTACCTCCCCAGCCCTCTCCCCACTGCCTCCTCCCTCCGCCCCACCCACCCCACCCCAAGGAGCGGGGCCCCAGTCCAACCAATGGGGAGAGCGAAACCATCACAACCCGTCCCCGCCCCAGCAGAATCTCCTCCTAGGCGGAACTCCCTCCAGAGGCTCTGCTGTTTCTCAGTTGGACAGGGTCCTTCTCATTCCAAGAATGTGAATTCCAGAAGTAAAAGACTTTAAGACTCCTCTCCCCCTGGAGGATTAGGTAAGGAACCGGGCTCCTCATCGGAAATGGATTCCCTGGCTCTGGGCCATGGAGGTCATGGAAAAGCTATTGGAGGAGATTCAGCTGCACCATAACATCCCCGCCCCCAGCCAAATCCTGCCCTTGGCCCAAGCTCCCCACCTGCCCTGTAGGTCGGGCACAAGAAAGGGAGCACTGGGTCAGGATCAGTGGCAGGAGTTGTCTTGGGGAGCAGGAGAGCAGGGAGAGGGTGGAGGTTGTGAAGAACTGGGTGTGAGTGCCCCAGCTCTCTGCTACACGGGACCCACTGCCATGAGCATTTCCTTGTTGCCACGCAGTCCAGGCCAGGCTGAACCGAAAGCAGAGCTCTGCCCTTTAGACACTGGATAGCTTTGGGCTTCAGTATCTTCATCGGCTCTTTCGGCTCTTTCATGGCTACAACCTCAGAGAAAGGTCAAGTGAGTCTGCCATCACAGTCCTGGTTTTGTTGTCTATTCCCTGTGTGACACTGAACAAGGTTTTAACCTCTCTGAGTCTTCCTGGTTGATAAGGAGAGCACAATGCCCCTCCCTTCCATTCCAGATAAAGAATGGAGACATGCTCTGGAGAGTGGAAAATATAAAGTACACTTATTTACACCTAAGTAGGAAAAGATTTTAACATTTATTCAATGTCTACTATCAAAGGTGGAGTTTTCTATGCCCATTGGACAGATAAGGAAACTGAAGCTTTCAGACCAAGTTGCCTCCAGCTACTAAGCACAGAAATGGAGACTACTCATCATTTATGCTGAATGTATACAACTGGGACATGAGACCATGAGCTCAGACTGTATCCATCTGGCCTTGCAAGATGAAGATGGAGAGGGTCTGGGGCCAGATGATGAGCTGCTGAGGCCATGGAAAGGGATTTCTATGATGTGGTACCAAGTGGCATTAAGAATGCATGGAGCCAGGCGCGGTGGCGCACACCTGTAATCCCAGCGGCTTGGGAGGCTGAGGCAGGAGGATTGCAAGTTGGATACCAGAGGCGGTCTGCATAACTTAGCAAGACCCTGTCTCAAAAAGTTAAAAAGTGGGGCTGAGGGTGGAGCTCAGTGGTCCAGCACTTGCAGAGCATGCAGGTGCAAGGCCCTGGGTTCAACTCCCAGTACCGGGAAAAGAAAAATGCATGGAAAGGGCAACGTCTTTAGAGGGAGCCTGGCAGCATGTGGAGACAGCCTGGTGAGGACAAGATGACGGGGCCAGTGGTGGGGCCGGGACTGGGGTGGGTACGGTGATATAGCTCCAGGAAAGGGACGATGGAAGAGACTAGAGGTAGAACCCGCTGCCAGGTCGAGTGTTGGCGAGGATGACTGGAGTTAGAAATGCTTTGGAAAGGGATGAAGCAAAAATCCAGAGCTGACTTCTTGCTGGGGACACTTAACAATTTTGAAAGGATCCTGAAACGACTGGATAAACATGAACCAAGTCCCCAAAATAAGATTCATCTCCACCCTCAGGGAACAAGGATGTAGGCGTCTCTAACCTGATTGGCTGCAGCCATTCCACTTCTTTCTTTAATTAGGCAGTAAGCCCCTGCGCTGTTAATTATTCCCAGCCTTCTGGGTGGGACAGGACCTTTATTCTTGAGATGCCAGCCCAGCACTGTCTTCAGAAATGCCTCAACATGGCTGTGGCTTTATTTACATCAGGGTATCAGGCCTGGGGCCATGGCATAAATAAATTCTCCCCTGTGGCCCTCAGGATTGAAAATGGAGCCCCATTTGGGGTCATACAATGTTTCTCAAGGAGCTAACAGGCCACCTCCCCATGAGTCCTGCCCCATCTGCTCTGAAGTAGGAATTCTGCCTCTCTGTTATTCTTCATCCGCTTATAGAGGGCCTCTTTTATTCGTAGCCGTTCTCACCATTCATCAGTAATTACTCATTTGATGACTTGGTTGACTGTCCCTCAACACCAGGCTGGGCCCTCCCCCAGGGAAAGGAATATGAGTCTTGTTCACTGCTGTGTCTATTGCCCCCAAGCTCACTGCAGGCACCTAGTAGGTGTTATATAAATAGTATTTCCCCATGAAGTTCAAGTGCCTGCAGCCGTAGCCCTGTGGCATCCGATCCCGTCAGATCTCGGAAGCTAAGCAGGGTCGGGCCTGGTTAGTACTTGGATGGGAGACTGACAGGGAACACCAGATACTGTAGGCTTGGGAGAAGGACCTGGCAACCCCCTCCCAAAAATCAATCTGCCATTGAAAACCCTATGAATAGCAGAGAAGCACTGACAATAGTTTTTTTAGGGGCTGGGATTTAGCTCAGTGGGTAGAGTGCTGCGCTGCAGTCTCTGAGGCCCCGAGTTCAATTCCCAGCACTGCAAAAATGGGAGAAGGGCCTGGCAATCCACTCCCAAGGCAATCCCAAAGCACTCAACCATTGAAAACCCTATGAGGGTCGCTATGAGGGATACCGAGCGGCACCTAACAACAACAACAACAATGAAGTTCAAGGCACTTGATCAGGGCTTGAATGTTCTAGTCAATCCTTCCCTCTTCCTTGTGGTCTCTCTGGGGCTCCAGAGCTATGTCTGCCACTGATTTCTTCTGTCCAAGGCACCAGTTTCCACCCTTCCCCTCACCTGCCTCAGGCATTTTCTTCCCATGGGGGCCTTAGAAGATCACTGAGGTCAAAAAGGCTACCGATAGCAGAAGAGGAAGCCAGGCTTGTCCTGTTTAAATGATCATGCCCAAAGGATCACTGCAAGCAATGTTGCTTCAGGCAACGACCAGGAAAGCTCAGAGCTGTCAAGATCAACATGATCCCTGATCCGTCTTGGAGCTCATGATCTAGTGGATTCCTCAGTCTTTTCCCGAACCATTCATCCCCCAGAGTAGGTCTCTACAAGCCATGGAATCCAGCTCTTTCCCTTCCCTGACCCTGCATGTGGCAGTTTCAAGGTCCCCAAGGAAGGAATCCATGCGGCAAACCCACCTCCCCCAACTTTAGGCCAAGGGGAGAGTAGAATGAAGTTTTCATATTTCAGTCTTGTGGCTCATTGACATCATGACCTTGAGTGTATGACCTCCTAAGGCCTCATTTCGTCACCTGCACAATGGTGATCAAGAGTCTTTCCCCCACAGAGTTGTCAGGAGGATTATATTTGATGATGATAATTACTGCTAACACTGTTTGAGCTCTTTACTAGTGCCAGACTCTGTGCAAGAGCTTTGTCTGCATTATCACATTTAATCTTCCGAACGGCCCCGTAGGAAGGGCTGCTATCACCCCTGTTTTTAGAGATGAGCCTACAGGTTACATCAACTCTCTGTGCTAGAACCCAGAGCCTACCACCCTACACTCCAGTCTATGCTCTGACCCACGGGCCTTACCAGCCTTCCCTGTGACTGTAGCTTGCATAATACCTCTTATTCAACTGCTGGGGGCTCCCCCAGCTCTGACTGCTCTCCAGGATTGGCCTGGGATGACCCAGCAGTAGGACCTTCCCACCCTGTTCCTGTTCCAAGTCCTACATCTGCATCATTACCAAAGCTCAGATTGGAACAGACAGTGGCTAGAAAGATGGCCTTTCCCATAATCTCACCACAGCCCAGGCGAGGTGGCCACCCAGAGCTCAGTGCAGGGTGAAGACCCAGGTCAGCACCTCCTGGGAGAAGGCGAGTAGCCAAGTTGCCTCAAGAAACTAATTTTGTCCTCCTTGTTCCCTTCACCCTACGGGCTGGTACAGGCCTAAATCAAAACAGCAGGGAACTGGGAGGTAGCGCCGGGTACTACTGGGACAAGCAGGACTGGGTTCCAAAGAAAATGATAGTATGAGATCATTCATTATAATATTTAGCTCCCAGAAGAAACCGCTGCAAGCCCCATCCAAACCACAGACAGCTTTGGCAGCCTCAGTATCCTCTTACGGGTTACATAAGCTTTGCAGGGAAATAAATACCAACTCATCTTGAAGGAATTTTAAGGGCTAATAAACCTTAACCAGTCTGTGCAGAGAGGGCTCCCTTCCGAGGGAAGGACTGCGGTTTAGAGCGGAAGGACTGAGAGGGCTCTGGGGCAAGGCTGGGAGAGAGAACTTGTGCGCTTGGCTGCGCGTGCTCCTCAGAGAGGCTCAGTCCCATGTTTCGTTTGTAGGGCAGACATCCCCAAGGCCAGCTGTGCCCCAGACCCCCTCCTTCTCATATACTTATCAGGATCCACTCTCCAGTTGTCTCATCACCAGAGGTGTTCAAGTCTATTCAAAGATAAAGTGTATGTCTTTAAGGTCCTTCTCGTTCTAAGGTAATAGTATATTACATTTTTCAGGTATAGGAACTTGCCCTCGGCATCAACAAAAAGCAAGGTAGTGTAAGAGAAAGATTTCATCCAGAGCCCAAAGGCCTGTTATGTTATGCTAGCTGGGTGACCTTGGGCAGGTTGCTTCACCTTTTCGTGCTTCAGTAAGATAGGAATCACAATTACTCTCTTCTGCCTACCTTACCTGATTGCTGGAATGGGCAGATAAATTATAGGTGTGGGAAAATTGCCTTGCAAATTGCAAAATGTTTTGTCAGCAGTGAGATGCCACAGACTTGTCAGGTGCGAGGCAGAGATGGCTTTCTGCCTGTGGTGTTAGGAAAATCACTAGACACTCATCACTTCCATGGTCAAGCTTGTCCACTGCCCTGTGTTTTCCAAGGGAAGCAAATCAAGTGTGTCAGAGTTAAAGCTATGGATTCTGGAGCTAGATTCCTTGACTTATCTGTGCTTCATTTTTCTCATCAACCTATCACATTAGTTATTAGGAGGATTAAATAGACATATGAAATGCTTAGAACATTGACTGGCACAAAGAAAGTGCTAGGTAACGTTGTGCTATTATTATTAATCTATTAAACAGCAAATTAAGTTAGTTCTCTACTAGCTATTGATCACAAGGAATTGTATACAAGGTAGATATATTTTGTAGAGGATAACAAAGACAATGACTACCATTTAGCAAGCACTTACTATGTACCAGGCTCTGTGCTAAACATTTACATGTATTGTCCCATATACTCTCTATTATAATTCTTTGAGGGGGTAGAGTTATTGTTCCCATTTTACAGGAGAGGAGACTAAGCCTTAGTGAGATTATGTGACTTGTCCCAGATCTCAGAACAGTAAATAATAGTGTCAGTGTTCAAAAGCACGTGGTCTAGCGCTGGGGCTAGTATTCTTAAGCTTGAGACTTGGGGTAATGCCTATCCCTCTGGGAGGTGCAGCAGGGATGGACATGGGTGATCTGGGTCTGTGCAGTGAAGGCTAAAAGGGAAAGGGCAGACACTACGAAGACACTACCATAGGTGATCCTCAGGCCACACCCTAGAGCCTGGCCATCATGGGGATCCTGGTGTCTGTGTTTTCTGAGGAGGAGGAGAAGGGCTGAGTTTAGGTCCAACTATAAGAACAGAGTGTTTTGGGGAAAATGTCAAGTCTGAGAAAAGTATCAAATGCAAGAGAAGACTGAGTCCCACCCCAGCTGGGGTGCCTTCTCCCACTCTTCCCCAAACTGTAGATAGAGGTTGGGGGGAGGCACTTCCAAGGGAGTGAGTCTGGGCTGGGAAATCAAATGCCAGGGAGTGAGGCTGTCTGGTCTAGTTGGGGCCAAGCCCAAAGGAGAGGTAATAAGTAACTGGGTTCACTGAGATGCGGCTGCATAACCAAGGCAACCAGAGACCCCTGGGCTGGAACCGGAGCCTCAGCCCCAGAGCAGGCAGCCACCTTCCCAGAGGGCCAGGACTTTGGCACTTGGACTCCACTGCCCTCTCCCCACTAGTGAAGTTGGCCCGCCCAGGTCCTCTAGCAAAGGTCTGATTGCCACAGGATGTTAGAGTGCCTGCTTTGTGTCTGTCCAAAAGTTTGCACTGGCCAACAGCATCCATAGGAGAAAAAGAACCTGCTCCATCTTTACTCCCCAGACCTCTACGCTTCCCAAAACACACCGAGGCCGAGAATGCCCTGCAGAGCACACACCCCCTTCCATGCCAGGCACTGTGCTGAATGCTGCCAAGCTCCAGGAGATCTGGGGGGTAAAGAGCACAGCCAGGAAGGGACCTAGTCGAGAATGGAAGCCCCTGGAAAATCCCCAGTAGATGCCACTGTGAAGTCCTGCCTTGTCTATTCCTCATGTGCTGGCAGGCTCTAAGTTGGTACTTTGAGTCTCCTCTTCTGGCCTGGGGAAGCACTCCAGGTCACGGACCAGGAGGCTCACAGGCCAGCTGTGTTGGGACCTGTCAGCCCACCCAGCTCCCAGCAAGGCACTTGTCCCACAGAGCCTCCCCCACGTGGCAGGCAGGCAGCTGGCAGCTTGTTTTATGAACATCCAAAATCCATGAGGAACCACAAAACCACACTGGACTGCAGACAGCCAATCGGGAAGGAGGCAGAGGCTGGGGATGCCCGCTGCGTCCTCCTCCCACGCTGGGCTCCTGCTGGGCTCCCCGGGGTGACTCTGCCCTGTGCCCAGCAGTGGTGGGCATGTGTCCACCAGGCGCCACTGACTTCCAAGCCTCCCCAGCCAGCCAGTAGGCTGGGAACACCTGCTTTCTCACCAGACAGGTTAAAGAATGGGGAATGCAGGAAGAGGGGTAGTCCATGATACAGCTGGAAGGCTCAGTGACCAATGGACACTGCATGGAACCTTCTTAAGTATCTGGAGCCTTTTCACTGTGCATCACTAACTTCTTCTTCTTTTTTTTTTTTTTTTTTTTTTTTTTTTTTTTTTTTTTTTTTTTTTTTTTTTTTTTTTTTTTTTTTTTACCAGACATACAATTTTATTTATGTTTAAGCTCATTGTTCCAGACACTGTGTCCATCCATCTGGTGAAAGGTTTTCATTTTTTTTTCATTGACCTGCCACTCTCCCAAACATGATGTCTTTCTCCAGGGATTGATCCCTCCTGACTACGTGTCCAAAATACATAAGATGCAGTGTAGCCATCCTTTCTTCCAAAGAACACTCTGGTTGCACTTCTTCCAGGACAGATCCGTTGGTTCTTTTGGCAGTCCGTGGTATATTCTTTTTTTTTTTTTTTTCCAGGTTCTTTTTCTTTTCTTTTTTTTTTAATTAGAAATTTTTAATGTACATCATAATGTGATTCATTTTGACATGCTTTTCATTGTGACAATTTTCATATATGCAATTTGATAAACATTATTCATATAGGTTACCCCTTACCCTCCTCTATGTTTCCCCCCCTCCCCCCTTCCCATCTAAGTTTTCCATCCAAGTCTTCGCATCACTAACTTCTGATTAAGGGGAAGAAATCGGGGGTTTGGGGAGCTCTGGTGGCTAAAGGATGGTACAGGGGAAAGGTGAGATTTTTTGAAGGAATTTTTTCACTGAACACTATATTGTGAATGTTCTTGTGCCAAGAGATAACAGTTGTACAACATTCATTTTAATGATGGTGGAGAATATTTCATGTACCTTGTCCAGCTGGGAGGCTTGGAAGGTAAACAGCTGGACAGACAGCCCAACTAGTAACTAGTTAGGGCTTCTCTCCCCTCTTGCTTCAGCACCTTCACAGCAGTACCAATCCTACTATTTTAGCTTAGGTGTGACCTTCTTCTGAGAAGACCTCCCTATCCATTTCAGTGGCTGCATCTCCTCATTATTCCCCTTTGTTTGTTCTGTCTTTTTTGTTTGTTTGTTTGTTTAGACAGTCTCATTATGTAACCCAAGCTGGCCTTGAACTTGAAATCCTCCTGCCTTGGTCTCCTGAATGCTGGGATTAGAGGCATGCACCACCAACACCTGGCCTCCCCGTTATTCTCTACCTTATAAGGTCTTCATTTCTTTCAGAGCACTTCATCACAATGGCAACTGGAGATTTTTTACTAATGTTTATTATCATTCTCTTCCACTAAGTTCCATGAGACTAGATGTATTCTAAGTGTGTAGTATAACTCCTGGGAAACAATGAGTATTCAGTTAATTTTATTGAGTGAATGAAGAAATAAATGAATCAATCAATGAATCAGTGCTAAGTTTGGTGGAAGATGCCAAGAGGCATAAGATGTGGTCCTATTTTTAGTCTTACTATTTAGGTAGTGGGAAGATGAACGTGTGTGGGAAAAAATAACCAATAAATGAGGGTACTCAACAAATGATCTTGAAATAATTATTTAAGGCATTCATAGGCAAAAAGAATGAATATTGAGCTAAACTTCATACTTACTATTACAAAAACTGACTTAAGATGGATCATTGATCTGAATGCAAAATATAAAGCTTTTAGGAGAAAACCTGGGAGAAAATCCTCATGAACTAGAGTTAAGTAAAAAGTTCTTTAGACCTGACACAAAATCATAACCTGTAAAGGAATACAAACAGATAAAGTAGATTTTGCCAAAATGTAAAACTTTTGCTCTGTGAAAGATACTATTAAACCACAGACCGAGAGAAAATATTTGCAAAATAATCACATTTCTGACAAAGCACTTATATCCAGAATATAAAAATTACTCTTTAAACTTAAAAGCAGATAATCCAATCAGAAAATGAGCAAAAAACTTCAACAGATATTTCAGCAAAGAGAATACACAATTGGGAAATAAGCACAAGAAAAGTTGTTTTCTATCATTAGCTAGCTAGGAAATCCATGATAAAACCACGTGGCTTACTACTGCACACCCAGAACAGCAAGGACATAAACCCCAACCACCCCACATGTGGAGCAGATGCACAGACTGGGGTTCTTACCTGGTGAAGGCAGGTCTATGAAATGGTACAGCTACTCTGGAAAACAGCGGGCAGCTTCTTAGAAAATTAGACACATTTACCATATGCCCCAGCAAGCACACTCCTGGGCATTTATCCTAGAGAAATGAAAACTTATGTTCACACAAGAATCTGTACATGGATGTTCAAACCAGTTTTATTTCTAATAACCAGAAAATGGCAACACCCAAATGCCCTTCAATGGGTGAGTAGATACACAAACTGTGGTGCATCTCACAATGGAATACCACTCAGCAATAAAAATGAACATAGGCAACAACTTGGGTAGATCTCAAGGGCATCGTGTGAGTTCAAAAGGTTAATGTCATAATATTATAGGCTGTATGATTCCACTTATATAACATTCTCAAATGAGAAAATGATAGAGATAGAGAACAGATAAGTGGTTGTCTGGAGTTGGGTGGGAAAGATGGTCCCTTGGTGATGATGGGACAGTTTTATATTTTGATTGTCGTGATGGTCATACAAATCTATACAGGTGATAAAATTTCATAGAATTACATGTAAAAAGTGCATGTAAAAGTCAGTAAAATCTAAATAAGGTCCGTGCTCTAGTTAATAGTAGTGTACCAATGTCAATGTCCTGGGTTGCTAATGTCCTATAGTTTTATAAAGATGCCACTATTTGTTTTATTGTTTGTTCATTTTTTTGGTTTTATTTTTGTTTTTGGAGACAGAATCTCACTATGTAGCCCATGCTGGCCTTGAACTTCTGATCCTTCCACCTCCCCCTCTTAAAGACTGGGATTACAGGCATGTACCATCAGGCCTGGCTTAAGATACAAAGTGTTGAGAAAGCTCAGTGAAGGGAACAAAGGATAAATAGGTCCTCTTGAAACTATTTTTTGGAACTTCTTGTCAATCTATAATTATTTCAAAATAGGAACTTAAAAAATAATAAAGGCAGTATGTTGCTAGGTGCCGTCGAGTTGGTATCCTATTCATAGCCACCCTAGGTACTACAGGTGAAACCCTATTCATAGGGTTTTCAATGGCTGATGATTTTTGGGAGTGGGTTGCTGGCTCCTTCTCCCAAGCCTACAGCCCTGGTATTCCCAGGCAGTCTTCCATCCAAGTACTAACCAGGCCCGACCCTGCTTAGCTTCTGAGATCTTATGGGATTGGAAGCCACAGTGGTATGGCTGCAGGCAAAAGGCAGTAAAGGCAGCTCTAAATGTGTAGAAGAAATGCTAGAACTGTAAGCATCCAGGGGTGAATGGCACCAATCCAGTTGGGGGTGATCAAGAAAAGCTTCAGTTCAACTGGGATTTATTAAGTGTTTACCCCATGTTGCATGCCAGATAACATGCCATGCACTAAGAGGAGCTCAAAGACATTGGTCCTCATCTCAAGAAATTAAGAGGGTAGGAAGGTGGAGTGGGTATGGGGAAAAGTGATCCTTGGTTGGGTCTGGGACCCAGTAGATAAACTGAATCTTGGCCATGTGTCCACATACCACGTGTGCCCCACCTAACAGGGGAGCTAAGGTCTCATACTCAGGTCTCTGAGTATGAAGGTCAGCTCAGACCTGGGGTCCAACAGTCCTCAAATATTTAAGTATTCCCAGTTCTGCAGGGCAGAGTGACTTGAATAAATGGCCATGGGCCCTTTTGGGGAGAGACAGGGGTATTTCATCCCAAGAATAGGGTTCTTCTTTCTGGAGACTCAGCCAGCTCTTTAATCAGTGACTTCCACTTCTAAAAACTGACTTAGGTCTGGATATTGAGCAGGAGATTGTATCTTTTTATGAGGCTTTGATCTTCTTCATCTCTACTGGAATTCTTCTACTGAATAGTACCTATATTGATTATCCATTTATAGTCATGTGCTGCCTAATGGTCAATGATGGACTGCATGTATCATGGTGTTCCCATAAGTTCATATTGCAAAATGATATCATAGCCATTTTCCTTCTTAAGTACATTCTATGAGATTTGTGTCTGCAGCCATAGCACCCTGGTATCCAATCCTGCCTGATCTCTGAAGCTAAGCAGTGTCAGCCTAGTTAATCCTTGGATGGGAGACTGCCTGGGAATACCAGGTGTTGCAGGCTAGGGAAAAGGACCTGACAATCCAATCCAAAAAAAATCCATCATTGAAAACCTTATGAAAAGCAGAGAAGCACTGACATAGTGCCAGGTATGGCACAGTGTCAGAGAGTATTTTGTTCTGTTGTACATAGGGTCACTGTGAGTTGGACTCAACTCGATGGCACCTAACAACAAACAATGAGATTTGTACAATGACAAAATCTCTTGTATTAGTCCATTTTCTGTTGCTATAACAAAATATCTAAGGCTGGGTAATGTATTAAAAAAGAGGTTTAAGCCAAGTCTGGTGGCATGCTTATAATCCCAGCACTAGGGTGGCTGAGGCAGGAGGATTATAAATGAAATCAGTCTGATAAACTTAAAAACAAACAAGAAAAGAACTCACAGATTTGAAGGCTGAAAACCCCAGATTGGGTAGCCCCATTTATTTGGTCTCTGGAGAAAGCCTCAAGGTAAACAACATCATGATGGGAATGCATATGGAAAGGAGCAATCACAGGGCAAGACAGGAAGCCATAGTGCAGGAGGAGGCATTACTCTTTAATAACAACCCTCTTGGGTGAACTAACCAGAGTCCCATAAGAACTACATATTCCTTCTGAGGGTAGTGCCCTCTATGACCCAATTATTTCCCAATAGGCTCCACCTCTTTTTTTTTTTAATTGGAAATTTTAATGTACAACTTCATGTGTTTCATTTTGACATGCATTTCATTGTGACATTTCCATATACGTGTTTCATGGTACATTGCACAGATATGTTCCCCCTTACCCTCTTGTGCACTTCCTTCCCCCCTCCCCCCCCCCCCACCAAAAGCTTTTCTTCCACTTGCATGTCTTTTTGTGGGAATATTTTCCTATATATCCTTGGGGCCCAATTATGTTTAAGGCTGAAACTTTTTCTGTAGTGATCTATCTTTTTACATTGTAATATTACATGAATTTTCTATAGGCTCCACCTCTTAAAGTTCCATCACCTCACATATCGCTACACCAAGCACCAAGCTTCCAGCACCTGAAGCTTTGATGGTCCCACTTAAACCATACCCAAACCATAGCATCACCTAACAGCACATTTCTCAGAATGTTTCCCCACCATTGAGTGACACATGAATGTATTTGCCCCAGGAGACACTGTGGTATACTAACAATGCCCATAATTTTCTGTCAGCACCCTTGGCTACCACTTCAGTTTTGCCAGCAATTATTACCATTGTAGTCTCCTGGCCCTGTGGAGGTTAAATCATTGCCCTCTACTTTCCATTACTGGGGGTCATATCATCACCATCACCAATGGGGAACCAAGGTCTGCAGAGAAAAGCCACCACTGAACTGCTTGGTGATGCTAACAGCTCCTCCCTTACAGCTTTGGTGACTGGTTGTCCTCTGAGCCCTTTCTTGGAACATATTGTTAGACAGATGTTCTGGCTGGACATAGTATCCATTTCAGCATGCCCACATCCCTGAGCCTTCTAATCCCTACCCCCTTCAGATCCAGGCTCCCTAGTTCCCTAAGGTTTCCATCTGGCTCAGTCCTGCTGCCTCTGTGGTATGGTCCCTCTCTCCCCATTCAGGCCTATCCCATACCCAGCCAGATTATTCTGTGACTTAACCTTAATTTGGGGTCTAGTGCCCAGGTGACAGAGTGGGGGTAATTCCTGAGAGGAAGATAGGCCTTCACGCTTTGCCCAATGCAGGGAGAGTTCTAGCTCGAGGAGGCATGGCCACCTCTGCAGGCTTAGCAGTGTTGGCCAAGCCTGGGAATTCACAAACTTCTGGGGCATCCATCTAGACCTCTCCATTCCATGTGTCAGAACCCGGTTTATCCACCAGAGTGTCCTTGGCTTAACATAAATGCTTAGTTGTGTGTTTCTATTTCTTTGAAATTCAGCTGCTTGGACTATGAAATCCTAGGCCTGGGCTTCTGCCCTCTGTTGAAGTTGATTAGAACTTTTTGTGTGCAACAAAGCGGCCCTCTGGCTGCAGCCTGCCTTTCAGTTGCCTGTTACCGGCTTTTGGCATTAACTGAGGGGATCAACTGGCCATCCTCCACTTTTGTCCACACAGCTGCTGTAAATTCCACTTCTCTAAAGCTCATGCACCATGCTTGCTAGCGCATTTCCCCACTTTGCCACAGGGGAATTATGGTCAGGCTACCACCTTGTCCCAGGGTCTGCCTGGGCTCCACCCCTCCTCACAGCCAGCTCTGTGGTTTGCGACACAGCTCCAACCCCTACCTGGGCCACTGCTTCCCTGAACTAGTCCCTAGGCCAGCCATCAGAGGTTGGGTTCTCCAGAAGCAGAGGCTGATATGGAGTCTGGGTTGCATGGCATTTATAGGAGATCAATGTCTGTGAAAAGGAAAAGGGCTTGGGAACTGTTTGGGGAGCAGGGAAAAGTCAAGCTGCAATGCAACCTGCCACATGCATGGCCAATCCAGAAGGGAGCAGATGTTGTACCAGAGTGGTCCTGGTCAGGCTGGAATGACCAGGCCTTATCCTCTCACAAAGAGTGGGCTTCCCTGAAGGGGCGTGGCAGGCAGGGGCCCCTGGCAACTGAGGCACACCCTGAGGGAGCCAGCAGCTAGAAGTTCCCTGCTGACAGCTATGAAGCTGGACAGCAAATCTTGCCTTAAAGAGAGATCTGGCTGAGCTGGGCATGGGGCGTATGCCTATGAGCCCAGCAACTCAGCAGGCAGAGGCAGAGGATCCCAAATTCAAGGGCAGAGGCAGCCTGCATAACTGTGTCTCGAAATAAAAATGTTAAAAATGAGCTGAGAGTGCAACTCAGTGGTAAAGCATTTGCAAAGCATGTGTGAGGCCCTGGGTTCAACACCCTAGTACAGAGAGAGAGAGAGAAAGGGGGGGGGATGGGGGGCAAGTGTGATGAAGGAGAAATCTAATTCATTTTGGTTAATGAGAAACTTCTTCTGCAAAGATGTGAAGTGTGTCTGGGATTTCAACCAAAGAAAGAGAAAGGAGAGTCCTTTTTAGTGTGAGAAAGCACCTGAGAGATTCCCAGGGGACAGGATATTTGGAGGCTCCTGGGGAATAGGCAGACTGGGTGGGGAGCCCCTGGGAAAGCTGTCCTCTGGGCTTGGGGATACGGTCTGGGAGGCCCTTGCTCACTCACCTATAGCTGGTTGGAAGCTTGTTGACACTCAGTATTTGTTTCCCTCTCATGAAAACTGGTTTTGACTTTTCTTCCTGAGCCAGCCCCATGGAGACCCACAGCACTGTCCTCAGAAGAGGATCCCAGCAGTGCACCGGGTGGAGGCCACAGCACTAGCAAAGCTCTAGGGAGGACTGCCTGCTAGGTAACATCACTGAGGAATTGGAGAGAGCCCTGCCCCTTAGTGCACAAAAAAAGCCCTGGCCTTCTGGTCAGACATCTTCACTGCTGCTGGTTTCTACCCAGGGTAGGTTAGGAGAGGAGCAGCCACATCCTGTCCCCTATGCCAACAGGCTGCAGGCAGATCCCTGGGTGCATCCAGTTCTAGGAGCAAGAGACCAAACCCATGTGTTATAACCTTGCCATGCTGTTAGTTACACATGTTCCTCAACTTACAGTGGGTTACATCTGACAAACCCATCCAAAGTTGAAAATATCATAAACCAAAAGTGCATTTAATGAACTTCACCTACTGGACAGCATCGCTTGGCAACACAGTGCACTGCAGAGTCTGCCCTCAGGAAGATGGAGCTGACTAGGAGCTGCAGCTCCCTGCCACAGCCCAGCACCAAGAGAGAGGATCACATCACATATCACTAGCCCAGAAAAGATCAAATCCAAATTCCAAGTACAGTTTACATGAATGCATATTGCTTTTATGGCATCATAGTATCAAACAATCATAAGTTTACAGCATCATAGTATCAAAAATCATAAATCAGGGACCATTTTTTAAAATAAGGAGTTACAAAAAACTAGATCTTTGTATCTACATACATTTTGCAGTGTCTTGAAAGATCTACTTCATTGCTTATTTTGAAAAGACTAAAACTGAGGGCCCTCATACAAAAAGAAAGCATTCCTGATTTGAGAAGATACTAAACAGAAGCGGATTTTCTTTTTGTATTTTAAGTTTGTTCTTGGGTCCAGATGGAGGGCAGTCCCCTTGAGCTTCCCCATCCCCAATTCTGATCCCCTTCCATGATAACCATAGTCAGTGTTTATCTTGCCAAACCTGTCTCTGTGCATGCACATTCCTGTGTATACAGATGAAAATAATTTTTATAGAAGCATTTTAAAAAATGTATTGTCTATAATGCCCTAAACTTCCACCTTTCATACAATATATCCTAGAAAGTTCTCACATGTGTGATAGCATCATAACGCATCCATTCAGGAAGGCTAAATCCTGTCTCCCAAGTCTTCCTTCCAGAAATGGATCCCATTATACTGTGATCAGATCTGGCCTACCACTTTCTGTCACCAGCCTGCAGCTGTTCCCTTTCCGTGAGTGCTCCTTCAGTGGTTTCACCTCCTGGCCAGGTGTGGGGGTGGCACTGCAGCTAAGGCATCAGCTGGCTGCCAGGTGTGCATCCCAACCAACTGGATATGGAGAGACACTGACTCGGATCTTATGCACTCCAGCAGCTTCGCACTCTCCCCCAATTCATACCCTGATGCTCTTCCTCCCTGACCACTGGGTGCCAACCTCCAGCAGCAGATGAGAAGACAACAGCCTTACCAGGACAGTTATATGAAGTCCAATCTCTGCCACACACATGCACACACACTGTGTACCTCCCAGTAGTTCCCCTCCTCTGCTGGAACTGTGAGGAACACATAATAATACTTTCCTTCATTTTATTTTATTTTATTTTATTTTATTTTATGTGTGTGGTACCAGGGATCAAAGCCAAGATCTAGAGCACGCTAAACAAGTGATTTACCACTGAGCCACATTCCCAAACCCTCTTTTTTTTTAACTGCCAAAGTAATGCCAATGTCACTGAGTCCTTTGGGAAATCCCACTTTGTAACCCTTATAAACCATATAGTCATAAGCACCCATATTCATGTTTGTTTTTAACCATGTTATGTGATTATTTCAATAGGATAAAAAATTAAACTGATAACTCAAAAAGTGCACATTTTACATTTTAGAAGAAAGATCCAACTCTCAGGAAAGTTATCTTTGCCTGGAACCAGTGGAAGTAAGGAACATTGACATGGTAATTTTAGTCTCTTCTCTGGCAAGGATAGAAAAACATGTGGCAGCATTCAGTCAGGATAAGCACCTTCCTTGAGTTCTGGAGCGTGATTGGGATTAACACATGCCCAACATGGGATCTCCTAGACTGTACAGTGTGACTAGAGAAGTGTAAAGCAGCCCTGCACGGTGGCACCTGCCTGTAATCTCAGCACTTGGGAAGCTGAGGCAGGAAGATCACAAGTTCAAGGCCAGCCTGGGTTACGAAGCAAGTTTCAGGTTAGCCTGAACTGTATAGTGAGATTCTGATTCAAAAAACCAATAAATAACTAAACAAATAAATTTTTTAAATAAAAATAAAAAATAAATAAAATTGAAAAAAATTAAATTGGAAAGCACACAGAAAGTGTGGTAGATTGGATTATGGGTCTCACTTCTTCACCGCCTCATCATGGCAATATCTCATATCCATACGTTTGCCATGTGCCTTTCCACCCTTGATTTTGGGCTTGACCTTGTGATTTGCATTAGCTAATTAGAATTTTCAAATATGAAGTGAGCAGAACTTGAAATATGATTGGGCTATTGGGCAGGTCTTGCTTTTTGGCTGTGAAAACAATGTGCCTCAAGTCCCTGCTGATGCAAGGGGAATGAGAGCCATGTTGTGCAGACCTGGGGTCAAGCCATAGTTAGGAGCAAAGACCTACAGAGGCTAGCCCAGCTCAGCAGATTGTGAGCTGGCCAGACAGTCAGAATCACACATTGCTTTTAGTTACCTTATCTATTTAGCCTCCTTTGATTTGGAGCAGTTTCATAGCCAGCAAGACCTTGACACTTTTGAAGATTACAGGTCAATTACTCCACAGAATGTCTTTCAGTTTTGTCCTATGGTTAGATTCTGGCTGTTCATCTTTAACAAGAAGAACAGGAAAGCGATACTGTGGTCTTCCTGCTTCCTATCAGTGGCATATGATTTCCATTTTTCCCATTGCTCATGATGTGCACTTTCATCATCTGATTAATGTGACGTGTACCAGACTACCAGACTCCTTTGCTGTAAAGTTACTCTTTTTCCAGGGCTTCAAATCCACAGAAAACTTGGTTCAGGTTCAGATATGTGTTTACTATGTTAAAATATAGAGGGTTCAGGTTCTGATTTAAATCCTACGTGTAGACAGATAGCAGGGCTTCAAATGAAGCCCAACCTGAACACTGAGCCCATTCCAGTTTAAGCATTAAAAATTTTTTTTCTTAAACCCAAATCTGATCCAGCACCCAGTGAAAATTTGAGTTTGGATTCAGCTTTTAATGTTTTTGTTTGTTTTATCTTTGTTGTTGTTGTTGTTGTTAGGTGCCACCGAGTTGGGTCTGACTCATAGAAATCCTACGTATGACAGAATGAAACACCCCCCAACACTGTGCCATGCCCAGCGCTATGTCAGAGCTTTTCTGCTACTTGTAGGATTTTCAATGGCCAATTGTATTGAGATTATTTCAGGCATGGGCTGCCAGGTCCTTCTCCCATTTTTTGTGGTACTGGGAATGGCACCCAGGGCCTCAGAGTATACAGAGCAGCACTCTACCAACTGAGCTGAACCCCAGCCCATTTTCAAATATTCTTCCCACAAAATACCCAATAATTTCAAGGGGGAAAAGTGCAGGGCTTCAAACTGAAAAATTCAATTCAGATTTGGGTGCAGGTTCAATATGTTAGATTTTACAGGATTCAGTCTTAGTTTCCAATTTTTAAATAGTTTTATCAGAATGAAAATCCAAGGAATATGAATTACAAAGAGAAAATATTTGCAAATCATAATTTTTTTTAATTTTATTCATCTGTCTACACATAGGGTTAAAGTTTGAAACCTGAACCCAAACCAAACCTGAACCCAATTTTTCAATTTGAGGCCGCACTCTTTTCCCCCTTGAAACTATTGAGTATTTTGTGGGAAGAATATTTGAAACTTATGCAAATATTCATTTGCATTACTGTGGAGTCATGGCTTTCTAATTTAGCTTGTAGGTTATAATCCATTGACATCAGGGCAAAGGGTGCAGCTCAATGGTAGAATACTTGGCCTAGTATCTGCCAGGCCCTGGATTCCATTCCTAGCATTACAAAACAAAACAAAAAATAAACTCCTACTTATTCATATTATTATTATTTTTCACTTGGTTGGTTTTTTTGTTTGTTTTCCTTTTTGTTTTCTTTTTTTATTGGAAATTTTCAATGTGTTTCATTCTGACATGCATTTCATTGTGACATTTCCATATATGTGTTTCATTGTACATTGCACAGATAAGTTCCCCCTTACCCTCTTGTGCACTTCCTACCCCGATCCCAATCCCCCACCAAAGGCCTCTCTTCTACTTGCATGTCTTTTTGTGGGAATATTTTTCTATATAATCTTTGGATCCCAATGATGTTTAAGGTCGAAACTTTTTCTGTAGTGATATATCTTATTATTATTTATTTTGACCTTCAAATTGTCCCACATTTGGCCAGTAGAAGGTGCTTTGGGTTGGCTTCTATATTGATATTTCCTATTAATTTATGTATCTATCCATTGCACATCCTTGCTTTCTGACACAATATGATATCTCAGGTTGTTCTTGTAATTCCTATGCCCTAGTGCAGGAATCAGCCATTTCTGCAAGAAGCCCGAGTTTCTGGTAGTGGAAATTGGTATTTATAAGCCAAGATTTGGATGCTAGCTGTGCTCATTGCTAGTGAGGTATCACTATGTCCAGGCCCTCAGTGCTCAGAGCTAGTAGACATTTACAGTCTGTCCATCTATCTATCTATCTATCTATCTATCTATCTATCATCTACTTATGTATGTTTTGGAAGCCATGAGTTCTGACAGATACAACCAATTCCAACCTAAAACTAAAGGGTGCTTTTAAGTTATAACCATCTCCACAATTCTAACTCCTTTCTCTGACTGTAGAAGTTGGCCTCCCATCAGTCCTAATATATTTACTTGTTTGATCATTTTCTCTGATGTCACTAATCTGCCATTGCCATACTTACCACCGAAACTCCTCAATTCTTCTGACTTTCTGTACTGGACTAAGCCCCACTCACCTGAGGACCTTCCTGTATCTGCCTGAACCTTCAGGCCAGGCCCTCATCTGTGTAGATACCTTCCTCACCCTTTTAGACTCTGATACCCAGTGCCAGGCCTCTTCTCCCCAGGCGTGCTCATCTCCCACCCAGGCCCTGCACCCCTGCTCCTTGGATGACTTCTTGTCCCTTTGGGTTCTATTTCCTGTGCTGGGCACCCTCCTCACCCTTCTACCTTGACACTCCAGCTCCAACACTTCTTTCTGCCCCATGAAAGCTATCTCTCAGGAGCAATGTGGGGCATAGCTTCCTTTGTCCTAATGGTTTTCAAACAACATGTTCAAAAACAGACAAGAAAACAATAAGAAGGGAAAGCACTTAGGACTACCTGGCTACCACGGGGAGAATAGACTGTAGAGAGTACGGTGATGGAGACTCCACAGCAGTTGGGGTGATGAGAAGTGTCCACCTCTAACACATCCTAAAGGCAGAGGCAATAAGATATACTGATAAAATACTTGTGAATTCAACACAAGAATCACCTACTTTTCATTTTGATTAGTCAAAGCTCTCTGGTTGCAAGTAGAAACCTACTCAAATGAACTTAATTTTAAAAAGAGGATAAATTGATAAAGATTCAGGAATATCTCTCAGAACCCAAAGGCAGGAGGAACAACCAAACCATAGGAGAGGCAGGAATGAGGATTTGTAGCCAGGGAAGGCATCCTTCCTGTCTCTCTTTGGCTCTGGTCACATGGACACTCAACAATGCCATTCCCTGCACATCTGTTTCATTCTCCTCTGTTAATAGACTTCTTTTTCTGTTTCCCACAAACATGTCAGAAGATGGCAGTGATGACCCACAGCTCTGGTATCACATACTCTTGTTCAAAAGACCAGTGCAAATTATGTAGTATCTGATTCCTGGGTCCAAATTCCCAGAAGAGAATATATGAATGGTCCAGTGGGGTCAGCAGTCCACCTCCTACAGGCAGGGAGCATACTTAGCTCCTGGGCTGATTATTGACGGCAGAACATTTCTTAGGACTTAGAGGTCAGCAGGCTGGCCAGACAGCCCAAAGTGTTACCTGTTCACCTATTATGCACAAGTGGTGGCAAGGTACACGGAAACAGATAAGACACAATCCATATCCACAAGCTAACAATCTCTGAATGGACCTAACATATGAAACCGTAAGAAAATGATTCAAGAGAGCAAGGACCATGTGGCAGGAGCTCCAAGAATCACTGGTAACCTTCAGAAATGGCATGAGCTGCACCCACCCAGGCTATAGTCAGCAGGATCTCAGTTCACAGGGCAGAGGCTGGTGAGGGAAACTCAGGTTGTGTGCAGTGGAAAAGGCAGGCCCGGGAGAGGCCCTGGAGCAACACTGTCCTCTTATTCTGCAGGTCCTAGGTCTCTTCTGGGGCCATGGGCCCCCTCACCACTGATTTATGGTTTGTGTTGACAGTGAAGTTAAACCTCTGTGGCTTTGTTGTTATAATACTGTTTCTCCAAGAGCTGGCTCTCAAACATATAAATCTGTTTGAAGGTGCCATAGAGCCCAAGAGGTCTTTCCCAGTTGGCAAACTCTCGTTCTCATCTGAAGATTCTTTTAGAGTCCTTCCAGCCTGATTCCATCTAATGCTTTCCGTTTGCCTTTATTCACTAGAAAAGCTATCCCAACCTACAGTTCCAGTGGAGCTGGGACATGGGGCCAGTCTCCTTCCTGAAGCCCTTCAATGTTCATGTTGTTGTTGGATGCCGTCAAGTCAGGTCTGACTCATAGTGACCCTCATAGGGTTTTCAATGGCTGATTGTTTCGGGATTGCTTCAGGAGTGGATTGTCACTCATTCTCCCATTTTTGCAGTGCTGGGGATCAAACCAGGGTCCTTAGAGAGTGCAGCGTGGTGCTCTACCAACGGAGATAAACCCCAGTCCCCTTAGTGTTCATGGAGTTCCCCAATTACCCAGAAAGTTTGGAGGGTTAATCCAACCATCTACAAGAATTTTGCTAAGATCATTTGCTCTCTAGTTAATTTTCCATCTCTATGTCCTTGCCCAAAGGTGCATCATAACAAGAAAACAGACGTAGGATCCCATCACAACTAATTACTGTTGCCACACAGAGAAGATTTTAAAATTACAAGAATTACCTCCTCTATTAGCCCAGTTCATTCACTTCTATTCAATAACTTCAGCCCTTTAAGCTTCAGTTTTCTTGTCCATCCTCCAGGTGTTACACAGAGAGGCTGAGGAAGGACTATGTGTGTCTGTGCAAATATACACACTCACAAACATACACACACACACACACACACACACACACACACACACACACACAGCACACTGCAACCCCTGAGACACCAGATGTTAGACATATAGCTCTTTATGTCCTAGTTTTTGCTGCAGTTCCAGTGGCCAAAACCAAAACTACTGATGACATGTATTCCTACAAGTCAGAGCAAGGCACTGGCTGAGAAGGATGGACCCTATGGCTGCAGAAGTTGCGGCTGACACTAGGGTGACCTAGAGACAGTTTGTGACACTGGCTGAGTTCTTGCAGAGCTCTTGGGGGGCACCAGTGAGGCAAAGCTTAGGAAGCCATTGGTTTAGGGCCTGGTTCTTGAACACAGCACTGATTCTTTTGCTTATCAGTGTGTGAGGATTATTACTGTAACTAGTCCATTTCTGTTTGTTGCCTGGTAAAAGACATCATACAGAGTGACTGGTCTTTTAAAAAACCAACACAGGAGAATTTATGTGTTTAAAGTGAATGTCATTCATTTGCAGTCACCTCCACTGGACTAGCCCCATCATCCACAAAGCTCCAACAGTGCCTGCAGCCCCTCCTCGGGGACAGCACTCAGCTGTGCTGGGCAGGGGATTGTGCGTTATCCATTGCTCTAATTTTGGGGCCCAGCACCAGGCCAGGAACACAGTGGGTCCCATGACACTTCCCTGGGGCACCTGGCTTTGCTCACATCTCTTGGCCTATTCTTTCAGAAGTCCCTTCAGATTCTGAGACATCAGCTCTGGCTCAGCCTCCATAATGACAAGTTTTCAACTTTATTTTTGGAAACTCTAGGGCATTTGGAACTCAGACAGCAAATAAGGCTAGGGGGAGCTTGTCAAATAGTGCTGAGTGAAACCATTTTTGGTCAAAACTACTAGAAAGCAGTTCAGGCCCTGTGAGTGGGGAGCCCGAGGGAGAGAACACCCAAGTGAGTATGAACCCCTGGAACCAGTGACCACTCATCAGAGGTCACCATCAGCTGACTGAGGTGAGGCCTGGTTGTTCCTTTAACTCTGTGGCCTTAACTCTGGGGCCTTTAAATCACTGTGGTGGAAAATTCTAATGGTTTTCTTTTAAAGAACAAAAGAATGTTATGATTAAGTGATCTGTACACAGTGCAATTTTCTACCAAAAAAAAAGAATAGGTGGATTCTCTCAGGAAAGACACAGTAAAACCGGTAATAGAAGCTGTCCCTGGGGTGTAGCAGGGGGGAGCCGGTGGGGTATGGCTGAGGCAGAGGTGTCAGGGATGGTGTGCTTTTTCCAAATAGGATTTTGTGTTTTTTAGATTTTACACTATTTGCATGCTATCACCTATTAAATAATTAACAGCAACAACGCAGGAAAAACAGGAGGAAGCAGCAGCATTCCTTTCCTGTATAATAAATATTTAACCTGAGTTTTCACTTAAAAAAAAAAAAAAAAAACAGAGTAAGCCATAAAAAGATTAACAGGAGACTTATGATCCCATGGAGCCTGTTAGCACATCCTAGGGTTGATCCCCCAGCCTGGCAACGCAGTACCTTTCACTTCCCCAAACTGTATAGGTTTGTGATTGCAGAAACCACATGCCTCTATGGATAAATTATAATAATCAATGTTACAAATAATAACACTGGAAGTTACATTTGGAAGGGAAGCCCTGGATCTTGGCTGGCTCTTCCTCTCCTTTCCTTGATTGTCTTTTCACCAAGGGGGAGGAAGAAGGGCCTGCACCAGGAAGGAACCAGGGACAGTGACTTTTGTCCTTGGCTCCCCAGAGGACTTCCTCTGCCTTCAGGAAATGGCTCCCAGGGTTGGCTTGAGGTCCAGTCTACTTGGGGGACAGGATCTCCCTGTGTAGCCAGGCTGGCCTGGAACTTTTGATCCTCCTGGCCCAGGCTTCTGAGTGCTGGGATTACAGGGTGCGTCACCACACTTGGCTTTCACAGCACCATTTTGGTTATAAGAGATGGAAAAGCCAATACTCATTCTGGCCATGAGCAAGGGAAGAAAAAGGAAATGTACTGGCTCCCATAGGAGGTTGTCTGGGAGTGGAGGTGAAGAAGGATTAGGTTCGGTACTCTCAGAGGACGTTCACCAGGGCTGGGCCTATTTCTTGTTTCTCCTTCCCTCCCCCTGCAGCCCTTGTGGAGGAAGAGGGCAGCAGCAGCCGCAGCCATCCTCCTCCAGGGTTGAGTTCAGCCAGAGAGTGTGTGGCTCCGGCTCCGTATTCCCTGCACATATTTCTGTGACCCATTTTTCCTTCTTTGATCAAACCCTGTGGCCTGGGACCCCTGGTCCGTGGCTGGTTTTCACTGGGAGGCACACACCACCCCCACCTGTCCTGGAGGTTCACCTTGACAGGGAAGGCAGAGCTGGCCTGATGAGGCCCTGAGTCAGAGTCCTCATACAGGATATCTTCTGCCGCTCAAATTCCCCTAGGAATTTATAGCCTTATTCCCAAAATGAACCCTCAGTATAAAGAACCATGAATCAAACATGCTTAACCACACTAAGAGTAAAAACAAGATGCAAGTTCTCATCCATCAGATTGGCAAAGATGGAAAAAAACTGGTACTGTCCAGCCCTGATGAAGAGTTGGAGAAATGAACACTCTTGTACCTCACGGAGGAGAGTCCACATGGCTACAGCTTGCTGAAGGCAGTTTTGCAGTGGCTGTCCTGGTCTAAAGCGTGCATACCCTTGAAGCCAAGGAATCCTGCAAGGAATTAACCTACAAAACCACGCACTCACAAGGAGATAGGAAGAACAAGGACACACACACACACACACACACACACACACTTACGTATTTATGGCAGCTAGCCTCAAAAACTGGCCCCCAGTGATTCTCCTCCTTTGCTCATGCACACATGCCGTTCCTCACATTGAGGTCGAGCCTTAGTCCTAACTCCTTTGAATCTGGTCTGGTCTTGTGACTGGCTTTGAGCAATAGGATATGGCAGAAGTGACATTCTGGAACCAAACCACGTAGAGCCACGTGGAGAAACCTGTCAGAGGAGAACCATGGTGCTCCCCGTGACAGCCCAGCCCTGCCAGTCCCCTGCCAGCCCCCTGCCAGCCCCCAGCCAGCACTAACCACCAACCATGTGAGCAAGAACATTTTGGAGACTCCACTTTTGTTAGCACCATGTGCCACTCAGTCAAGCTACAGAAACATAAGCTATAATAAATTATGCGAGGCATGGTGGGTCACATCTGTAATCCCAGCAACTCAGGAGGCAGAGGCAGGAGGATCACAAATGCAAGACCAGCGGCAGCCTGTGTAATTTAGCGAGACCCTGTCTCAAAATAAAAAGTAAAAAATAGACTGTGGTGCAGCTCAGTGGTACAGCACTTGCAAAGCATGCATGAGACCCTAGGTTCGACTTCCCAGTACCACACCCACACATATACCCACCCCCCCACACACAAAAGATATAATTAATTGCTACTGTAAGCAACTAAATTTTGTGGGATTTGTTACTCAGAGATAAAGAACAGAAATATTCATTGTCACCTTGTATGAAATAGAGAAAACTTGGGAACGACTTTCATAAATGAGAGTCCAGCCACCCCAGGAGTGCTGTGTAGTCACGACCGAAGACTCAAGTAGAGCTGAATGTCCTGACAGGGAAGGGTTAATGAAAAGAACAAATTTCAGAACAATATGCGCAGTACAATTTTGTTATGTAAAAATGTTATTTGTATAAACACCATTTAAAACTATCTAAACGGCACTCAAGTGATCATGTCTGGAAAGAAAAATAGGACTCAGGGCAAAAGATACAAAAATTTCCACTTTTTTTTTTTCAATGCTAGAGATGGAACCCAGGGTCTTATACATGCTAGGCAAGCACTCTGCCAAACTACACCCTGAGCCCAGACTTCTTTCTCTTTCTCGCTTGCTCTTTCTTTCTTTCTCTTTCTCTCTCTCTCTCCCCCTCTCTTTCTTTCTCTCTCTTTCATTTTCTACAATAAGCAGGTACTCATATATTAATTTTATAATCTAATAAAAGACGACAAAATAGACTGGAGATGGGACTCAATGGTAGAACACTTGCCTAGCATGTGCAAGGCCCTGGGCTCAATCCCCAGCACAAAAAAAGGAAAAAAAAAAAAAAAAAAAAAAAAAAAAAAAAAAAAAAAGGCAGAAAAATTCCTGAGCCTTTTCACCCCAGTCCCTTGACCTTCTAAGAGTTTAGGATGGCACTTGTGATAAACCAGACAGCCCATGTACTGTTTCTGACTCTCACAACAACTCAGGCAAGTAACCATTATCCTTCCTACTTCAGAAATGTGGCCACTTAGGTTCAGAAAGGACGGGTAGCCCTCTGAGTGTCATGCATCAGAGGGGCAGCAGCAGTGTTTGAACCGAGGTGGGTCCCACTTCAAAGCCTTTCCAGGGGAGCCCTGGGCCTACCGGATGGTCTCACTGGGGAAAGCACTTGCACATGTGTGAGGAACTGCTGGCTACAACTGCAGACCTGGTGTGCAGCCACAGACAAGTGGAGCATCCTGTCTTGTTCAACCATTGCACAGCATTTACTGAGCACTGCTAGGGCCCACACCCTGCTCATGCTGGGTCCCAGCTGCTCAGGAGGAAAATCCTGCCCTGATAGAGCTTATAATACAATACAGGAGCCAGTAAGTGAGAAACCAATAAACACATGATGTGATTGCAGAGAGTAATAAAAGCAAAGGAAAAGAGGCATAGGCATTTTTCAATGTCCTTGTCTATAAAATGGTAAGGCAATGGTGCCAACTTCATAGCACCCTCATGCTGAGTAATAAAATAGTCCACATGAGATGCTTAGTACCAAGTTAGATATGCAATGAATTCCAAAAAATGGGGATGATGATGGTGGTGATTTGCTCAACTGTGTATGTAAAGGCCGTGATAAAGGATGTTTTCAAAGGGTGTATGATTAACACGGATTAAACAAATGCAACAGAGAGATAGCCACTTGTGCTGGAGCAGCCAGGGAGGACTTCGCAGAGGGGGTGCCAGAGGAGGCTTGCTCAAAGCTGGACCACACTCTGTTGGTAGGCAAAGTCCTCACCCTGCCCAGGAGGCTCTGCTGTGTCCAGTCATCAGGCAGAGGCAGGCAAAGCTGCCCAGCTCCTGTTAATGCCGTTAGTCAGGGCCTTATCGCAGTATCTCCCAGTGAAGAGCTGGGCCTCAGATGCCTGGCCTCATCACCTGCCTGATCTGGTCAGGGCCGACTGCAGGCATGTATAGAAAGCAGACTGGGACCAGGCCAGCTGCTGTCCACAGCGGGAGGGCGGCAGGGGCACGCAGGAAGGCCTGGGGGAGCGGGTTATTTGTTATGGGGTGGAGAGGAAGCTGTAAGTGGTCCTCTGTCCTCCATTAACA
This sequence comes from Pedetes capensis, assembly GCA_007922755.1. Classification (NCBI taxonomy): domain Eukaryota; kingdom Metazoa; phylum Chordata; class Mammalia; order Rodentia; family Pedetidae; genus Pedetes; species Pedetes capensis. The sequence goes on along the minus strand of VMDO01013918.1, from coordinate 13,496 downwards.
GCAGGATGGAGTCAGGCTGGAGCCGCAGGCTTCGGAGTCAGCCTTGTTTTTAAAACACACATGGCTGGCCTAGGCCTTTTAACCCAAAACACCCCAGGGTTCCTGCAGGAAGAAAACAGTAGCCTTTGGTCCAGAAACTCCACAGCTGGGGTGTAGCTTAGGGCATTTCTTTTCAGCTCAGAAACAAACAGAAGATAAGAATATTGTGATAAAAGGAACTGTACTTTTATAATGGATTATTCAAAGCCAGGGAGACTGACAGTTATAATTCTTCCTATTCCAGACGCCCCGCAGTATATCCACAAAGCTAAGAGCAAATAAAAACTTATTGTCTCCAAAAGAATGCAAACTATTTCTACCTCATTCCCCCAACCCCGGGTATCTTTCCCCTCCTCCCCCACCTACTCATATCACCAAGTGTCCCCCAGAAATGTGTAGCCTTGGCTGGGGTAGAGGAGCCTCCCTGGCCACATGCTCCCAGGCTTTTCCTGTAGCACTCTGGTGAGGGGAGGGAGGGACTGCACCAGTTATTCTTAAATTTTGAAGTCCCAGACACCCCCGATGCTCAGAAAGGCCACAGAGCTTGTCCCTAGAAAGATGCCTCCCTCACCATCTTGTGCACAGTTTCAGGGGCTCCCAGATTCCAGGTGTGTCCTTTTCGGGTCAGACTGATGCATGAGTTTCTTCCAGCTCTCAGTCTGTGATATACTCAGTCCCATTCTGAACATGAGATGATCCTTAGCCATCAGAGTCTCTCTGGGGCTCAGAAGCTCCCAGGGGAGCTGAGGCTGGCCAGCTGGCAAGAGGCAATGGTCACGGTGCCAAAAGAACCAGGCTCTTGGGCAGGCTCCTGGGTGACAGCTTTGGCTCCTCACTGTGATGGGAGCCCATCACCTTGTTGTACCCATGGCTGGGCAAGGCTGAGCCTCCCCAGGCTGTCATCCTCTCTTGGGGCCTCAGGCCACAGACTGTACCATGGGACCCGCACAGCTGTGGTGCTGAGCAGGGGCCAGCAAGGCTGGGAGTCCATTTGTAACTGCTTTGGGCCCCCAGACCTTAGAAAAAAGGAAAAAGTGAAACACATATTCATCACCTCCTAAGCCAGCCTTGCTGAGGACAACCCAGAGGCCTGGAGCTACCTGTCACCCCAACTGGGCTGACCACTGAAGCGGGGGTAGGGGACTTTCTTCCCCAGAGCCTTGAGTGCTTTATCTCCCAAGCCTGGGTTCTGAGCTACTTCCTCCGCACTTCCTTACTACACACAACCACTGCAGACCTTCAGGAGAGATATGTAAGATATGCAAGACAAAATTGTTGCCCAAAGGCAGAGACTGCAGAAACCAGGGCGGTTGAGACAAAGTAACCTCTGTGAGGAAGGAAAATGAGAATCCGCAAGCCTTTAGTCAGGCTCAATGGGAGCAAGCCAGCCCCAAAATGCAGGAATGATTACTAACAGACATGGTCCCAATCTTACACGTGTTCCACATCCACAAACTGGAAAAAATGTCAAATTAAATATGAAACAGGAAGCAGAGATAAAGTGCTATGCACACACTGCACACAAACTCACACACACTCTTCTAGTTAGCATGGGGAAGAAAGCCAGTGGTGGCGATTTTTAATTAGAAAGGAGGACTAATGGCCGGCTCCCAAGGCCACCAGGACAGCCTTAACCCTTGCCGCTCTAGTGTAGGGCTCTTTGCTGTCATGGCTTCGCTACCAGAGAAAGCACAGGAGGCTCTCCTAAGCCTTGTTTGGCTAATTGAAGAAGCATTAAGGAGGAGGGGTGGAGGAGAGAAGGGGGAAGAGGAAAGGAGGGAGGAGAAAGGAAAAGGAGAGACTCATGGTGGAGTCCATCAGCACCAGGACAGCATCTGCATGGGGGCCAGGCCCTCCAAAGCCTGGAAGAGAGAGTTCAACTCCCAGCTCTTCTACTTGCCAGCTGGCTGACTATGGACTTATCTGTTCTTGGGGGGTCTCGATTTTCCTTGTCTGTGAATGGGGATGACAGTATGACCTTGATAGGGTTGTTTTTGGGATTAAACAGGGATGAAAAAGGCCTGTTGTTTTGGAACATTGTATGTTCTCGAAAAAGACATCTACTCCCTACTGCCACTGACATTGAATTAGTTTTCTTATTACTCCTTAGTTTTCCTCCTTGTCATGCCTGAGGCATCAGTGTCCTCTAATGAAATAAGAGGATCAATGGCCTCCCAACCGTACTGATTTGAAGGTGAGGGGTAGGGGAAGTAATTGCTCTTTCCTTAAACAGATTGAAACCACTCACCCTGCCCCCACAGCTGAGGGTGAAGTGGGACATCCTAGATGGGAGAATCTGGCAGCAGCTGTCCTTTAGGGAAATGAGGAACCCCGCAGCCCCGCCAGAGAGAAAAAATAAGCTGCTTTCCTGCCCCCAGCCTTTTCCCTGTCCGTCAGTCCTCTGAGCAGCATTTGATCTCAGCTTAAGTGGCCTACAGGTACCTGCATTTTCCACTTTGCTCTTTCCAAGTCTGTTTGAGAAGAAGCAGGTGGGAAAAGTGGGCTTTTTTTTTTCCCCTAAAACCAAACCAATCATTTTAGAGAGAATTCTTATAATCCCGAAAGAATTCTGCATATCTCATTCAATTAGTTCGTGCATAGCATGGTGCTAGGCACATTGCAGGTGTGCTATAAATATCTGTTGAGTATCCAAAGGCACAAATATGATCTGGTCCCTACAACAGCTACTCACACTAAAATGAAGGAAACATACAGAAAGAAATCTTTTTCCCTCTCTGTAAGACTCGGCTTCCCGGAGGGAGACCATGTCTATCCAAAGTGTTCCCAATGAGAGACGGAGACCTGAGCCGCTGCAAGCACAAAGGATTTTATTGTCCGACGCATCGGGGTCTACTCAGCTCCATCGAACGAGAGAGCGAGAGAGACCCCGAAATGCAGAAGCGAGGGCTTTTTATACCCTTACAGAAGCAAAATGGCGGGTTAGCTGACTGGTACAACTTTGATTGGTCACATTGGTTGACTTTTAAACTGATTGGTTAAATCAAATAGCAAGGCACGAGCGGGAAGGGGGAAGGTTTCAGCATTCTGAGACGTTGGTGTTAGCAGATAACAGGAAGCAGCAGCTTAAGACAGCTCGGGACCTCCCAAGTTGGGGGGGTGGGGTCTCTCTGAGGCAGTGGAAAATTTTTCTTAGCCTGATCTATAAAATGGCTTTTCTATGGCTAAACTGTGTCCTTCATCTCCACAAAATCTCCAAGTATACAGTCATAAAAAGCTGTTAAATTGTAACTTCCAAATACATTTCTGATCTTACAAAATTAGTTTTGAAAGGGATTTTTTGTTTTTTCCTCTGTCCTCCCCATCACCTTTACCCACACATTCTTACTAAGACATTGGACCCCTAACCTGACACATAGCAGGCTATAATAAGTAGACAGGGGGAAAAAAACATTGTATTTACTGATGTCAAGAGCCACACAACTGTCCTGATGCAATTGTCTGAAAAAGATAGCAGAGTGCCCTGAGCCAGCCAGCCATGTGTGTTTCTTCCCATCAGCTGCCTGGGCCAGATAGCATCTTCCTAAATGGCATCCCAAGAGCAGACCTGGCCCGGAAGCACAGCATTGCTGGCTCACTCCTGGGACTCAAGTACCTTTAGTGTAGGAACAATGCCAAAAATGTACATTTTGTGAGCATTTATATGCCAGACACCATGCTGGTTGACTTATATCTTATACTGGTTTATGGTTTTTCCTTTTTTTTTTTTTTTTGAAACACGGTCTCAAGCTGGGCATGATGGTACATGCCTATGATCCCAGTATTCAGGAGGCTGAGACAGGAGGATCATTGTGTGTTCAAGGACAGCCTGGTCTACTTAGTAAGTTCTAGGACAGTTTGGGCTACACAGTGAAACTCTGTTGCAAAAAAAAAGAAGAAGAAGAAGAAAGAATAGAAAAATAGAAAGAAAAGGAAAGAAGGAAGGAAGGAAGGAAAGAAGGAAGGAAGGGAGGTGTGGAGGGAGGGAGGAAGGAAAGGAGAAGCAGGGTCTCGCTGTGTTCCCTCAGCTGGACTTGAACTCCAGGGCTCAAACAATCCTCCTGCCTCCTCCTGAGCAGCTTGGACTGCAGGTGTGCCTGGTTTCAACATATTCTTTAATTCTCACAACTCTGTGACATCAGGTGTATTATCTCCATTCTGTAGATGAAGAAACCATGGCTAGGAGACATGGAATAATGAGCCCAAGGCTGCCAGTGTAGACCGTGGGGCCTCTCTGAGCCCTGCCTCTCCAGCTCCATTGCAGCCCAACGAACTGCATCCAGTCCTCACGTGCCTCCATGCACCTGCCATTGGCCTGGAAGGGGCTTCCTGTCTTTGCCCACCACACAAAGGCCTCCTCATCCTTCCAGGCTTTGCTCAAAGGCTTCTCCTTCATGAGGTCTTCCTGGACCCCTGGAAGCCCAAGGTAGGACCTTTGCTCCCTCTCCACACCCGACGTTCAGGGCATTCCACCATAGGCCCACTGTGCTCACCAGGAGTCAGGACCCCGCTCACCACCGTCCCACCTGCGCCAGCACAGTCACCTGCCATCACTCGGCAGAAACGCAGTAAATGTCCTGTAATTAGATAAAGCACTCACATGGCTCCCAGAAAAACAGAACAGAGAAGAAAGTGCTCAGCCCATGGACTGCCCACACTGGCCCCAGCTGCCCCTGCTGGCCTCAGCTACCCCAAGACAGAAGCAGAAAGAAGGTGAAAACTAGGCAGAGACTTCAGGCAGCCCAGGGAAAGGGGGCTGCCCAGACTCAGGATGTCAACAGAGGCCTCCACCCAGCAGGCGGTGAGGTGGTGGCACCTGTCCGGCACAGGCAGCTCAAAGCCATTAGGCTCTGGGCAGTAATGGACCTGATGTTGCAGATACGGCTGCAGCCCCATCCCTGTAGCCCAGCTGTCTTTTCCCTTCCCTCCCTTCGGGCCCTCACTCTCCCTGACCTCCTTCCCGCTGTGGTTCTCCAGATTCCATCTCAGATAGTGACACCTTTATCCCAAGGATAACTGCCAGAGAACAAGCTGCCTCCCAGCTTGACTTAAAGCCCCAGGGAATGACAGGAGGTCATTCCCCCTGCAGGCCAGCTTTCTGTTTCTCTATTTCTCAACAGAGAATTTTGAGCAGAGAGCGTTGAGAGGTGGACAAAGGAGAAACCTTACCACAGAGACACCTGTGCAAGGTGGACCAAGGGTTGGGCTAAGGCAGGTTTGGGGAGCTCTTTAGCTGAGGCTGGGGTGGGTGGGCAGGTCTATTTATTGCCTTCCAGCAATTGAATGAAGATCTCCAGAAATCTCCTTCTTGTTGTTGTTAATGTTGTTATTAGGTGCCCCCTAGTCTAGTCCAACTCATAGTGACCCTCATAGAGTTTTCTTTTTTTGCGATACTGGGGGGTTGAACTGAGGGCCTTGCACTTGCATGCTTTGCAAGTGCTGGACCACTGAGCTGTACCTCCAGCCCATTTTTTTGCTTATTTGAGACAGGGTCTTGCTAAATTACACAGACTTCCTCTGGTCTCGAACTTGCGATCCTCCTGCCTCAGCCTCCTGGGCCTCTGGGATTATAGGCGTGTACCACCGCGCCTGGCCCCTCATAAGGGTTTTCAATGGCTGATTGTTTCTAGATTGTTTCGGGAGTGGATTGCCATGTCCTTCTCCTGTTTTTGTACTGCTGGGGATCTAACCAATGGCCTCACAGAATGCAGACTAGCGCTCTACCAATTGAGCTAAACCCAGCCCAGAAATCTCTTACAGCCTCCAAATTCCATAATCTTTCTAGAGACTGGTGACAGGTGCCTGTGGGCTGGGGAGCCACTACTCATAGTCCAAACCAAGATACTTTTAAAATGAAAGAGGTCACAGGCATAAACTAGGCCTGCCCCAGGCCAACCAGAAGTCTGGTCCTTCTACCTGTGGTGTTGAGGACAAGGAACCTTTCCCCAAAGGTCAAGTTTGTGTAGCTCTGAGAGCCAAATCTGGAACTACTGTTCAAACTTTTCCAGGAGAAATGTCCACTTCTCAGAGAGTTTGGTGGCCCACTTGTCTGAGTAATACCATGAAATACGTAAGCCAGAGCCTCATGGAGGTTTTGCCCAATGCCCTCAGCATCATGGAGGTTTTGCCCAGTGCCCTCTGGTTGTTCCTATGGGTGTTCTGTAGAGCACATGCCCCAGGGCATGTTCTGGGTGAAGCAGCAACTCAGAGGACAGAATGGAGAGGGCACCAAGTGGCCTGGTCTGCTGAAAGGCTCTGGCAAGGTTTTTAACTAACTCTTCCCAGGCAGAAGGCAGGGTGTCCAGCCACAGGCCCCTGACCTCGAGGTTGAGTCCCTTTGGGTGGCATCCTTCGGGGAGGCAGGAGCTGGGGGAGGGGGGCACTTACTGTGCTTCCTCCAGGCCCGGCTCTAGCTCCACAGTAGGAGGCCCAGGACTTGGGGGAAGCCCACTCACCCTTGGGTACCACCCAGAGGGCAGAGCAGATTCTCCCGCATAGGGTGAGGAATTGCCTGGGTTGGGCCCTCAAAAATCTTTCTCTGCAGTCCTGTGCCCCCTGTAACCCCTGTAACACCCTGTGAGCATCCCCACTGCTGGCCACTGGTGACTAAGAACCCTTTACCTCATAGGTTATCTGGGTTGGGGGCTATCAGAGCTCAAAGGACCAGGTGGTTATGGGGAATCTGTAGGCAGTACTGGCACCCTTAACTCCAGTCTGCTACATCAGGCCTACAAACTGTAGTCCATCAAATCAATTCAGTTTTCAACTTAAATACATAGTTGAGCTTTATGGCAAAAATAAACATCTTATGAAACAATTCACTTAAATATTTCATTATATAGGGAATTTCATTATATAGCCATTTTATATATGTATATGTGTGAGAGTGTTTTAACACATAACTACTAAGCTTCAGAAAAGTCTTTACCTGTGCACCTCCAAGAATCACGTCACAACTTGGGGAACACAGGTGTAGGGGTCTGAGCTTAGAGATGGCAGGAGAGGAGAGAGAGAGCAGGATGAGGTCAGGGGTTTTTTCTCCTGGCTCCTTCCCCGTGGGACATCCTGTGCCAGCCACAGCTTGTGCCAGGAGCCCCCTGTGCACACAGCAGCTCTGGGGGTGGGGGCCTGCTCCCTGCTCCCTCCCTACGTAGCTAAGACTTCCTCAGGGGCCAGCTCTGTCCATTATGAACACAGCCCGTGCCTGTACACTCTTTTATTAATATCTCTTTGAACTATCCAGTTGAGTGTGTTGTATATTTACCTATCTCAGACAAAACACACAGTGTCTAGGCATGGGGGAGCATGACTGTAATCACAGCACTCATAGGTAGTGGCTGTGGGCTACGTAGTGAGTTCCAGACCAGCCTGGGCTATATAGAAAGACCCTGTTTAAAACAAACAAACAGAACCAAAACAAACAAAATGAAACAAACAAAACCCCTACCTGGTAAGATCAGTATAGTGTTGTGACTGGAGCACAAGCTTTGATATGGACAGAGATGAGTACCTGGATTTAAGAGCTGTGTGGCTCTCTATAAGCTATGTAACTTCCCTGAGCTTCAGTTTCCTCCTCAGAAATATAGGATGGTCATAGCTACCTTCAGAGATTTTGAAGATAACTGCTAGCAGGCACAGTGCTACATGCCTGTCATCCCAGCAAATTGAGAGGCTGAAGCAAGAGGATTGTGAGTTGGCGGCCAGAGGCGGCCTGCACAATTTAGCGAGATCCTGTCTTAAAATAAAAAATAAATAAATAAGGGACTGGGGGTGAGGGTCAGTGCACCTACCTAGCATGCACAAGACCTTGGGCTCAACAAGAAAGGAAAATGATTAAGAACTCAATATGCAATAAATGATTGCTATCAGACCAGACAATATACTGGAATTGATTTCTTTTTGTGTTTCTTTTTTCTTTCTTTTCTTTCTCTTTCTTTCTTCCTTCCTTCCTGCCTGCCTGCCTCCCTCCCTTCCTTCCTTCCTCCCTCCATCCCCCCCTCCCTTCCTTCCTTCAAGACAAGGTCCCACCGAGTATCCCAGGCTGGCCTCAAACTTGCAATCCTCCTGCCTCAGCCTCACCAGTTCTGGGATTACAGTTGTGCCCAGCATACCAGGCTGGAGTTTATTTCTACATATCTATTTGGCCTGCATTGTTCTCTGTTCCACCTCTTATGTGCATAGGTCATTCCTCCCAAACTAGACAGTGGGCTCCTAAGGTTGCTGCATCTGGAGTTAGCCTGAGCAGGAAACTCATAGATGAGGCTCCATGACTCTTAGATAAGTGGTGGACTAGTACTCCTCCGACTCCTAGTTCGTCATATGAAAAAGGGGGAATAAATAAATAAAGACTAGCAACATTTGGCTAGAGATTGGTAAGATCAGTGGCCACCCCATAACCAAGTCTGGGTGAAGAAACCTGAAGGTAACAACCATACCTCTCCAAAGGCCCCCCCACACACCTTATTCCAAAAATGAACCACCATGGGATTGGGAGAAAGCACACTGACTGTTTTTGTCACCCTTGTGCCAGGGTTCTCACCTGGGATGAAAACTTCCAGGTGGAGGCTCCACTGCTGCCCCATACACTCGTGCACGCATGGCCCCTAAAGAGCTAGGGGATCACAGGAGAAAGCAGAGGAAACACAGGTAAACACAACCTCGACCCTTCAGTCACATTCATTTTTCAGCCTTCTGAAGCCCAGACACATTTCCCTAACGCATTCCTCTGAAAATCAGTCATTAAAAGGTTAGATTTCAGCATTTACCCAAGGTGCCAGGCGGAAGAGTATTTGAGAGTACTCAGAGCCCAGGAAGGAGGGACAGCCTGTGTTATAGACAAATTCTAAATTATAAATGTAGAGGGGACAATTAGGAAATCACCTAATTGTCCAGCAGAGATGATGAATGGATGCTAAAGGTACTGGGTAATATTGGTATTTGGGGAACTAGATATTCATAGGGGGCAAAAATCTCATCCTCTAAATTGCACACAACGTGGAAAATGAGAACTTATTCTACTACGATTCACTACTACTATTCTTTCCATTGGTTTTTGTTTGTTGGAAGCTTTTTGTAACAATTTCTTAAAAGACTAACCATCTGTCTGTTCACACATTGTCACCTGACCTTTATTCCTAGTTTTGCCTAAGTCTTTCAAAAAGCCAACATGAAGTCAAGGCAGGTTTTGTTGTTTTGTTTGTTCATTTTTGAGAGATGATCTTACCATGGAGCCCAGGCTGACCTTGAATTGATGATCCTCTTGCCTCAACCTCTCAAGTCCTGGGATTACAAGTATGTGCCACCATGCTCGGCTTTTTAGGTCAAGGTATCTTTTAAAATTCTCCCTTTAGTCTTAAAAATAAACCTCAAGGTTTATCCCTTTCCTGGATCTCCACAGTGGATCTCCACAATGGAGAAGGTGGGTTTGAGAAATAACTGGCACACGGTAGAATAAGACAAGACAGAGACTCAGACCCCTCTGTTCCTGAGTAGCCACTCCTTGTATTGAGTTCTTACTAAACCCGGACACAATTCCGAGGCAAGCTCTTTGGATCCTGTGAGGCCAGCTTTGCCATCTAGTCTTATGGCTAGAGGAACAGAGCCTCAGAGGTGTTAAGGAACTGGCCCAAAGTGGCTCCTGCTGATGTGTGATAGTTTTCCAGCAAGGCTCTGTGAAACCAGAGCTTGAGTTTACCAGTCTTTTCAGCTTCCTGCCTTAAAAAGACTATGGGGCTGTGATCTCTAGACATATCAGCTGTCCCCACCTCAGTCACAGGGTTCAAGGCTGGTCGATCGGTTTAAAAGCACCAAATACCACGTACTGTAAACTCTGAACCAGAGGAGGCTTATGAGGAGTTGGGCAAAAATCTGGTTTCTAGCCTAAAAGCACTTCACATCCCCTTGTGAAGACAAAGCCAGGAAAAATGTGATCACTAGAAGCAACATCCTAGCTTGCAGAACATCTGCCCCGGTGCTAGCTCCTCTCCTGCTGCTGTGGTCCTCACACTGCCCTTCCATGGTGAGGAGGGTTCTCGGCCTCTGAGTTGAGTGACCCAATCTCCTTCAGCTTGGGATCTTACTTGTATGCGGAGCACCTGCAGTGCAGTGGCACGGAGAGGGTGTGGGGAGTATTGAGTACTCAACATCCAGAGATCACCCCAGCTCCCCTCCTATCTGCCCAGGGGGTCCTACTCCCCTGACTGCCCTCTCCAATCCCCCCAGGTGGCCCGAGGTCCCTCTATTTCCTCCCCAGCTGTTACTTCTGCCAAAGACACTAGGGGCTCTGCTGGAATCTGCTCCAGCCAAAGGCCACCTCAGGTGCCTGGCCCTGCCTGGCTGCTCTGTCCTTAGGTAGGTTCCTGGCCAGCTCTAAGCCCTGGTTTCCCCAACCCCTGACTTCGAGGCCGTCCTGTTTCCTCTGTGGGTGAAGGGACATGTCTGGCTGACCCAGCCCCAACACTCGGATAAGAGGTGGACCAGCAAGAGACCGCCAACAAGGAAACCTCACTGTGTGCACAACTGGGCCAGGTTTGCTGCCTCCCTCAGCAAGTCCTCTGGGCTCAGGCAGGACAAGAATGTGACACAGAGTGGGCTCGTTTCTTGGCACACTGGCTCCAGCAAAATGGGTTTCCCTCAGTGCTCCTAGTAGCTAAATGATCTCACCTGCAGTCTTGGAGTAATTTTTACTCCAACTGCCCAGGGCGGACAGGCAAATTGAGATTTCAATGAGAAAGAGCAAGCACTGTTCCCAAGGAAGAATCCCTCCCCACCATCGCCACGGCTCTGCCCTCAGTGCTCCTGGGGCCTGGGATCTCCTCCCTAGTGCAGGCAGGTGGCTTGCTGTCACACTTTCCTGCCTCCATCCCCAGGGTGGCGGTGAAAACATGCCTTCTAGGCTCTACATGGCTGCAGTGAATCCAGCTTCCTTTTTCACTCTGCACTCTTCATCAACACCATTTTAGCATACCACAACATGTAAACATTTGGCTTCCAAAACCATTTCCTTTTGGTCATCAGGTCAGAATTATTAGTACATTAGGCAAGAAGGTATCTGAAATTGGAAGCTGAAAAAAAATGTGAAAACACCAATCCTTGACTTCTATCCTTGCTCATTGGTAATTTTTTGTTTGTTTGTTTGTTTGTTTTTGCGGTATTGGGTGTTGAACCCAGGGCCTTGCGCTTGCATGCTTTGCAAGTATTGGACCACTGAGCTGCACCTTCAGCCCGTGTTTTTACTTTTTTGAGACCGGGTCTTGTTAAATTATGCAGACTAAATTATGCCTCTGGTCTCGAACTTGCTATCCTCCTGCCTCTGCCTCTTGAGCCACTGGGATTACAAATGTGCACCACCACGCCCATCTTGTTGGTAATTTTTAAGGGTATGCTCCAGTATTTGGAATGCACACTCAGATTAGGTGGAACAATCCTAAGGTTACCCATTTGTTTTAATAGGGTGCAGGACATGCTGCCCTAAAACATGATGCCATGCCTTGGCACTGAGAGTTTTAAAACTGATAGACAATGAGAAGCCACAGACACAGGAACTTCTTCATGACCTCCTGTCTGGAAGACTCTCCTGTGGTGGGTGTCCTTTCCTGGGCTCAGAAGGAAGAAACATTATATAGAGGATCCTAAAAGAGTCTGAACAGGTAAGCCTGGTTAAGTCCCCCAGCTGATGACCTTTACATTGTCCTCGTTGGTCCTCCAGTTATACTTAAGCAAGATTAGCCCTAAAAACGTATTTTTCCCTCAGTCTCTGGGCCTTCATTTCTGTTGGCTCCCTTGCTACATAAACTTTGGTTACATAAATCTGTTAGGCTTTTCTCTTGTTAACCTATTTTGTCAGCCATGGACCTTGAGATGGATGAGGAAAAGGTGGTCCTTTTTCTCCCATACAATTTTCATTCAAGATACGCAAACTGAGAAAGTTCAAAATAACAAGCATTTGAAGCAGTGTCTTAACCCCAAGATACCAATGTGTCCCCATGTGCTTCCCCTTGTGAAAAATTCATGAAGACCATTCTGACCAGAATGCTTCCAGGACCTGTCTTCACATCCTTCACCACATCTAGGTATTTGCAAAGGTGGTTGTCTAAATACCAGGGAACAACAGCATCTTTCTACAGTGGCCTTATTTTGTCCCATTGCCTATAATGAAGTCTTAGATTCAAACCTGCCTGCCTAGAAAGCTTTCATGAACACATCATCACGAGGCAGTGTGGCACAATGGTTTGCAGTGGGTTCTGATGCGGGACCTGGGATGCAGCCTGAGACTCACTTTCTCAGCTGTGTGGCCTTGGGCCAGCGATGCATCTCCTAGAAAACGGAGATGCTAACAAGCCCAGCCTGGCATACAGGGCATCCTCACCATATGCTCCCTTCTAGTCTGTCCTGAGTGAGCTGTTTTCCCTAATTGCAATTCCCTACTACCCCTGTCACAGATAGAGGACACATGAGGGAATAGGCGGATGGCCTGCTTAGCTAGGGGTCAAGTTCACCAGTGATCCAACTAGATCACGACCCTCTGTCTGGCATGGCCCACCACAGAACCCCAGGAAGATTATGAAGACTCCCTATTTGCCGAAGCTCCCCTCAGCCCTGCATTTGCTGTCCTCAGCAAACCGCCACTCTGCCAGCCACTTCATCCTGGACCGACCACCATGGCTGCCACAGCCACCCTCTCGTTGGCACCAGGGAGGCCCCCTGTGTTGCTCTCTCAGTTGTCCTCAAGGCCCTCACGCCTGGGCCACGGAGTGAGGACTCAATTGTCTCTAAGAAACTCAGACTTCCCTCTGGAAGGAGCTGTAAGGTCTACTGAGCTCAGCTGAGCAGCCTAAGCGGGTGGACACCTGCCCTGAGCCCAAACCACTGCCTCCCTAATCAGGATGTTCCTGGCATGACTTAAGAGGGAGCAACAGCCTTAACAGTCAATTATAGTCAATTACAGCCCTGTCAGGTGATCAGGAAAACAACTCAGTTTCCAATGACAAGCCACAAGATTTAAAAAAAAAAAAAGATATTCAAGTTAGATTCACTGAAACAAAAAGCAAACTAAAAATAGTTTGTATCATTGCTATGGACTACGCTGTGTCCTCCTGAAAATCACATGCAGAAGCCCTGACCCTCAGGGTGACCACAGTTGGAGACAAGGCTTGTGAAGAGGTATCAGAGGTTGACCAGGGTCCTTGGGTGGGATTCTAACCCCACAGGGCTGGTGCCCTTATAAGAAGAGACACCATGAAGCTGGGCGTGGTGGCGCACGTCTGTAATCCCAGCGGCTTGGGAGGCAGAGACAGGAGGATCGCAAGTTCGAGACTAGAGGAAGTCTATGTAATTTAGTGAGACCCTGTCTCAGGAAGTAAGGAAAAAAAAATAAAAGGGCTGGGGGTGCAGCTCAGTGGTCCAGCACTTGCAAAGCATGCAGGCGTGAGGCCCCGGGATCAACCCCCAGTACCACAAAA